>LUCM01002025.1:0-14127 GCA_008360955.1 Fasciolopsis buskii | reverse complement strand
TAATCAAGCTGTGGACGTCATATCCAAAGCCTTGGTCGTACTTCGGCTACCTGCACAGAAGTGATCTATCAGTAGGAGGCGATCGCTGTGAGCTAGCGGACAGTAACCATGCGAATCAGTGACGGATATGTGCAACATCATGTGGTCAATTTGAGCAAGCCGTTCAGAGCTCGCCAGGTAGTGTAATGGCTAAGGTGTTCCAATCAGAATCATTCGTCCCGGTTTCGCGTGCCAGTTCGGACGCGGTCCATATGCACTGCTGATCATTCACAACAAGCGCGATAAACAGCTGTACACTGCTTCCATGCTTTCTTTCTGCCTATATGACACATATTATCTCATTTTTCTGTATTTCCTCACATCCTCGCCACTCTTCCTTCTTTCCTTTCATTGCTTATTCTTTTTTTGTTCCGTTTTCTTCGATTTCCCTCTTAAAACACTGCAATATTTGGTGACTTTTTGCTTCTCTTTCGCATCATATATTCCTGACGTTTCGTTCTTTTTCATTTATTGCGCATCGCCAAATGCTCTCATAACTTATTCCATGTACTTCTTTCCCGACCTGGTTATCGCTCAGTCCGTCGATTCGTTCAGTTTTAACGATCCCGAGCAATACCCCTTTGCCGAATACTGCCAGTCGACAGACTTCTTTCGAAATTTACTTCAACCTTCAACAACCGAAATTAGCGCACTGCTGCAAGGCAAACATGATCTTTCAATTTCTGCGAAACACGAGGCCGACGCCCATGTACTTCAGTCCGCTCTGACTTTGAATACAAGCATATCCGCCGCCTCGATCCCACGTCGAGATGTTGTCGAGGGGAGTGAAACAGCCCTCTCTTCAGAAAGTAGTATCGTGCAGCCTTGCAACCGCACTTCGCCATCTGAAATCGATGAGCACATGTCGAGTGATGTTAAATCCCTTGTATATTCGCCAGTCCATTTCCGGAAAATGACACCAAGAGTAAAAGATCAGCGGCACAGTATGGGCATCAGCTCCGCTCTACCTGCCCTTTTGACTCCTAAATTCTGAATATCTCCCAATAAATTCTCCAGTACCTGGTCGAAGAAAATGAAGTGCAAGGAACCCACTTGTCTAACATCGGTGGCTATGTTTGAATGAACTTGGTGGTGCACCGTATGTCTTTAATCAACCGGAATTATTCAGGCCGAATGGTCCCAGGAGATTCACTAACGTCTCTGGCAAACTCCTTGGGTGGCAAACACTGAATAAGGGTGTTTGTTCAACGTGACCGCGAATTCATCAGGGTCGAAAAATATCGTGTTTGACAGGCGTCGCCGCTGGCATTCCGCATTCTGAGCAAACTTAGGAAGGTACAAATCTATTCGTTACAACATCGTCCTTAGAAACTTCGGACTGTTGTTCAATGACGTCACTCTAGTAAAGCAGTTTCGAGCGGCACAGCATTCACGGAGCTAAAACTTAGTAACTTCCATTATTAAGCTGACCGGACGACGAACAACAAAATCTCTACGGGCCTCCTTGGATCTAGGTTGGGTCGGTAATCCGCTCCAAGATTACGGAGATCTTATCGCGGGCCTGACGCACCGGTTTGGCTTATTTAGCATTCCCCATAACCACCAGAGCTCACTGCAGGAGAGTTGGGAGTAACCGGCAGCTGCGACTCTGTAAGCCTACAATGGCGAAGGACCACACATGGTCTCATCAAATCAGGCGCAGTAACCAGCCTTGTTTCGTGTGTCACGGAGCATGAAGGTAACATGCTTTCAACAAAGAACCTATACTGAATTTCTTAACTGAGACGCGGGCGATTTTTTCTTTTTAACAACGGAACGTTTAACCTCATTGTCAGTTCCGTTGGAATTAAAGCAACGTCATTCAGGGAATCGCGGGCTTGGGCGTCGGAGTTACTGCGTTATCGCACAACCGGACGAACTTCTTGTATTGTTCAACATGACGGCGGAAACCTTGTTTTGCTTAATAGGGTCTTTTATTATTTCAACCAAATCCGGTTCCACTTACTTGATTTTGCCGTCCGGCGGCGTCCTAACTATGCCCAAACTGCTATGCTCTAAGGCGGCTGCAAAGCCAGCTTCTTCGGCTTTGACTACCCAGCTGTTTTCCCGGTCCCTGTGGAAGTTGTAGATGTCGTCCTGTTTTATACATCTGGGGAGCTGGCGTTTTTTCTTCATTTGAACTAATGACTTTGCGAGATCCAGTTTCCGGCGGATATTATTTCTGGGGCCTCAGGCAAAACCTGCGGCCAGGCGCATCACCTGTTTTATTTGACCGCTTTGTTTGCCGAAACTTCAATTCGTCTATATCATTAGCTGGCATGATAAATTCTGTTCGTATTTTGTGCGAACATTGAGGTGGGACAGACGTTACGTAACTAAATGAGTGTTTTTAGCTTAAACTGACGGCCCGCTGCAACAAAAATCGCATGGTCCGATCCTACCTAGAAGGACCACTAGGATCCTCACAAAAGGGGCCTGCTGTGACATGGCTGATTTGATCAAGATTATCCGTGGAGTTAGAGCAGTATGTAGCAGTGCCCAGAGAAATGTATTGGAAAGTCGTGGTAAACCGGAATTTAACATCGTGTGCACGAAATTGTAAAATCCTCCACATCATATTTCTATGTGGGTGAGAAGTAAGGCTCGCCTGAACAAGTTTCTGATGCAGTGCCACTGCTTTGTTATCAGGGCTTTTAACTTTGGAATCAACAACGGTGAAACCTTCATAAAAATTCCCATTTTTCTTGTCGCTTCTACAGTCCGCTGGAGGATTTGCCGATCTGATCTACAAGCTGCACCTAGCATAGCTGTCCCTTGGAACACCGATTGATGTATGGGGTCTTATGCCGCATAACTATCTGTTATAGTTATTGTAGTCCTAAACAGCCGCTTCAGCCGTAATACTCAGCATTATTATTTAAAAGCAGTGACGTGCAGCTTCAGCTGCTGTCTACTAAGTTGTGCAAGAAATACCTTGGTGACATCAGTTGCAACTAGTTGAAATAAGCTGGTCGAATCGTGCGTTTGTGCTTCACTGACCTAGCAAGCATAAACGGAAAGCGAGTCTATTGTTCGCGTGAAACACTTCTGTTGGCCAGCCCATATGAGGGTGTGCACACCGCAGAAGTTGAGGTTCAGAGGCTGAAGTGATTTAAGGAAGTGTGATCTGGTATACGAAAAGTTACGTTTGACGCCATTTACCGGTGAATAGTCCAAAGTATAGAGGAGTTTTACAGTGCGGAGAATTTGGGTGAGCAAAAGGGATCAGAGATCACCGGAAGCCCGATACACGACTAAATGAAGGACCTCGAAACAGTTCTAAACCGATCGCTGCCAACAGGCCGAAAGCAGTAAGGAGGCCGGTGCGATCGATGCAGTACGGAACTTATTGTGTGTGTAAGATTCATGGAGTTTTATAGGCCGAAGTGCGCCAACCATAGCGATGAGCGGATGTTTCAAACCAAGGCGTTTGGTTCAGATAAGGACCTGTCTAAATGACTGCCGATTCAAAGCCCGCCCGAGTTCGCAGCTCAGGCCAACGGCCAGCCGGAGCATTACGTTATGGAAGCTTTATTTCTGGTATTTCTGGACAAGAGGATGCATCCAAAATATTAAAGGGAAGGTTTTGCGACGGATCGCCAACGACTGCGACACCGATCTATGTTACCTATAACCTCCAACCGTCGCCTCATGTGGTTCGTTGAATCAGGACCTTGCAGTCTAACTGGCACCGCACAAGACAGTCCACCGGTTAAGCTTTCACATCTTCCCCGTATCATCCACTGGCCAACTCAAACCATCTCCTAAGCATTTTCTGTCTCACGGAACAGCTCACGACGAACAGACATCCCACGGGCATGTGGAAATCGTCCCAAAAACCTGGACATTTTCAGATTCAGTGACTTCACTAAGGACTGGCCTCTTAGACCTAGTACCTACGCCTAACTTCTGAATTACTGACGAAGATACTTTCATCAAATTCTACCAACACTGCGTAGACAACAGAGTTTAAACAACAAAAGTCTTAATATAATTTCTCCAAAAAGTCGTTTTTCTTAAACAGCAAAATCGATTCCTCTTGCGCTGCATATGTTTGACCAGTGATCGATAAATGGATTTAAAGCTAACGCCACGGGTGCGCCAAATAGGTTAATGGAAAGCCATATGAAATTAGTGCAACTGGCTAAAGATTCGGGGCATGCCTCACAGCGCACCGAACAAGCAACAAAAATACGAGAAGTATCAACTAAGGAAAAAGCAAAATTACACAAACAATTCAAAGCCCAGACGTTGCGCAAAGGAGACAAGCACCGAAAACAACAACTCCGGGCGACACGACGAATTCCAATATCCCGACACGTCGAATAATCGCCCGGAGAACTGAGCACGCAAAGAAGAAGGTAGGCGACGAGATCTCTGACTCATCCGTACCCGTTGGTGGCTGGACCAAGGCATTTCGTTACGGTGATCTAGATGATTATGTAAGAACATTTTAGGTTTCCTCTGTTCATTCCAACAATTAAAGTGGCGGCAGAGAATGTTACGCTTGTTATATTCGCCTTCGAAAATCCGCTGGAGCGGAATCGGATTGGAGGTTGACCGTGTTGATATCTTTAACAACGAGATGACTTGATAGCAAATATACTATATCAAGGCCTGCGGCGTCAATTATACGGACAAGGAAATTTCCTCAACCTCTCCTGTTGATAGTCAACTCTTATAGTCATCTTGCGTTTTAGGTTCACTTGGGGTGACTTATGGTTTTAGTTGCCGTTCTCTATCTCCTCACTCTTCTTGCCAGAGAGAGTTGCTATGCTTGCGTTTGTCTACTTCACCGACATCTGGAGGGCATCTGAAAATTGAAATCCGGAGGAATCTATTGTTCTCTGGAGATTTCATCCTCGCGATGATAAGTCCTATTCTTCTTCTCTTCGGCCGCGGTTTGGAACTGCAGAACCATTTTCTTGCATAATGAAACTTGTTGTCCGACGGTAAAAAACGTTACTTTTTATACCGCCTTACTGGACTGACGTGTGGTAATAGCGTGGGGTGTTCCGTATGCTCCAAGTTCATTGATTGCTTCCGCGGTTACCGACCTCCCTAGGTTTCCGGATTCGGTGGTCCCGTACACAAACAGAAAGTTGGATGATGTAGCGCACCGTCCGCCTCGTCTGCCCATGAACATACAGGCACCCATTTGATTCCTCCATAAAAGCGTTGACCTGCCCGTCTGATTGCAGATGTCAAAAGGCTGACGAACATGTTGCACATCAAATGACGCTGCAGAAGTGGTCGAATAAAGCCTAGATGTAAGCTTATGAGCCCGTTGTTTATGAGCGGAGAGTTATTTAGGGATGTGTCAATCATCCGACATAGTAGTGTGAATTGGGAGCGGAATGACTCTCGGGCCGTTTCTGACGAATAAGTTCCACGATGACCAGATTACCGTGACGCTATTAATCGGCTTGAAAAAGTCCAGGTGGATGCAAAGAGAAGGGCTGTGAGTTTTGGCCTTGTTATTTAGTTGGTTCATACAGAACGGCAGCTTTGCCTCCACGAGGACGCCCGTTCGGCAAATCAGGTTACCAGCGTTAAGTAACGTAAAGTCTTCTGAATAAAAGGCAGTGAGCAGGGGTGCGGATCCAGGCGCGTTGAGACAGTCGACATGGCGGCACCCCAGAAGGGTTTCGTAATTGGAGTTCCGTACCCCACATGGCTAATGCCCATGTAAAAACACCTCGTAGTACACTTGCCTGCAAGGCCCGCAGCCGGCTCTGGTCGTTAAGGGCAGACAATACCGGATAACATGGCCCGGTTCGCAGCTTGAAGTTCCTTTTGAGATCATGCCGTTTCCAAAGACCTCCGCAAAACAAACGCTGGGAAGTCCTTGGAAGTGCGGCTGCCCCAATTTTATTAAGATTGTCAAGCCCGGTTCTAACGCGGTCACGAATGAAGCTAATTAGGAACTTCGCCAATCCGCTGCTTCTTCGCATCCAATCCGATCCTAATAGGTTGAAGTCCTTGTGGTTCAAAACAGCATGTAAATAGACGCGTCGCGCTCTCCAGTGTGGCCAGGATAGCTTGGGAGGCAAGCACACGCGCCTGTCGCAGACTACAACGGGGTTGTTACATAGGAGCAGCCAAGGGACGGACGGTCGGTGAAGACAGCTTGATACGGAGGGGGTAACCAAGCTGGTATCTATAAGGCGTTGGTTCGTATTGTCGAGATCAGTTGCCGCCGACGATTCAGCGGACCAACTTCTTGGAAGTTGGCCAACCACCCGTTTAGAGAGGAACATCCTGGTTGTGGCCCGGATTCCTTAAATAGGTGCTGTTGAAGTCCCGGGTATTAGCAAACAGCCATTCTATGTGGCTACATTTGGGGCAGCACTGTCAACGCGTCGGCAAACTAGGCCGTAGCGGCAAATGTGCATGCGATCACGGTGTTGGAGCGCAGACTTGATTGTTTCAGAAAAACCGCTATGAGCACCGGCTTGGACAGCTGATGCACGACTACAGGTTCTAACTCAGCTTTGTTAGACGGAATTTAGAAGGCCCAATTTATTGTTGGATAAGGGCAGAGGTCAGTATGGAGTCAGCCAGGCGTTGACATTCGTCCACCAACTCTTACAACTTACTGCCCGGATCAGGTAAACAGGGACGAATGGAGATCGGCGTAGGCTGGCGAATGGAGGCATCAGATGAAAACGAAGCTACGGAACCGGTCATCTATGAGCAGGTCAAGCTGGAACCGTGCACATTCTCCATTGACATAATCGGGATACTGGATGAAGTAGTGGGTATCTACTTTGCAGCCCAAAGATACTGGAAACGGGAGAGGAGTAAAAGGAAAAAGATTCCCCAAATTTTTGGTCGACGTATCAGTGGAATGTAAAAATTGCAGTACCCTTGTAAAGCTAATGGACTCAACGCGGATCTCGCATTACGTTTTCATGCTATTGACCGTTGTGTCCTCTTGTGCGTCACTCTTACTCAGCTCTGCACGAATTTCATATGACAACCCTGACACTTGACCGGTAGGGGGAAAAAGCAGTCGGAAGCGGTGGCAGATTGAGTTCAGTTTGACGGGAGCGTGCGAGAGGGAGTGCGTGAGTAACGCGCGAATGGCGACCGCGCTTGGCGTTCGACGTTCGGTTAAACAAGCCATCCAGAGGAAAAAATCCATGTTCCACCACAAACATTTCCATCGGAGCATGCATTATCGTGGGAAACGTGTTATCCTGTTGGGCACAGTTTTGTTATTGCAAATGAAACAGTATTCAACAAAGCTATATGAAAATAGTAACCACGTTGGAGAAACAAACGGGCTGCTCAACACCGCGACCGTAACGGTGGCTTCTCATACCAGGTACTTCCGGCTCGATGGATGGCGCTTTGGCTCCGTTCTCACCAGAAGTCTCTGAGGGCAGCGATGGTAGCGGCTTGACTAGACCTCTTGAATCAACGGCTATATGTGCTTGTCTTCAGCAGGGCAACCCGAGTTTTGATGGCCTTCTTCAACGAATATACTATGGCATCCCTAAACAGAAGCGTTACACCAGGGAGAAGACGCCCGGCGGCTCGTCTAAAAGCACTGACATCGCCGGTCATTCTGCGGTTCTTGAACTCCACTCCGACTAATTCGTGTTCCGCTACAACTCATATTCTCGGCTGGATAGCGCTTGCAAAGCAGCAAACGAAATTTAGTCGCGTCGTCATGCGAGCCCAGTTCGACCGTTAAAATATTTTGCTATCCTTTACACCATGAGTCGTAGATGACTCCGGAAGTGAAATGTTGCAGATATCGGGAAGGTTTCCACGGGTATGCTCAACTAAAACCGGCCGCACGGCCGAGGTCAACCGGGGTGCCAAACGGTCCAAGATGGCCTCGACCAATTCGGTCTGCTTCTAGACCAAGAGTTCAGCATTCGCGCCAACTATCGCCATATGGAAAACACCAAATATGTTAAGCCCTGAATCGCTCAACTCCGGTCGACACGACAAATTCCAATATCCCGACACGTCGAATAATCGCCCGGAGAACTGAGCACGCAAAGAAGAAGGTAGGCGACGAGATCTCTGACTCATCCGTACATTTGGGGCTGGACCAAGGCATTTCGTACGGTGATCTCAGATGATTATGTAGAATTTTAGGTGGCCTCGTTCATTCAAACAATAAAGTGCGGCAAGATGTACGCTTGTTATACGCCTTCGAAAGTCCGCTGGCGCGGAATCGGATTGGGGTTGACCGTGTGATATCTTTAAAACGAGATGACTTTGAAGCAAAATAACTATATTCGAGGTCTGTGGCATCGATTCAACGACCCTTATTCTTTCCAACTGCTCGCCACGTCGCTCTTTTCAGCCCGCCCACGATGTGCAGAGGGACAGATGTTGGCGAGGCCTTTTTGATGCATGCTCAAGCTTTGGAATGCCATGTACAGAGATTATCTCGGTTAGGAAACGACTGTTTGCGCGTAACACCTGCCAGTGCAGCTCGTCATTGCTCACGCGATGTTCCCAGCAAACGCGATCGGTCCTGATATCGAGTCACCTCGCCCCCTCAACACAGATAGACCACGCGTCGCAACCGTAAAACGGGACACTACGAACTGTTTCCTTGTAGACCCTTCTCCGCTGAAGGAATGCCGGATGTCGGGGCGGCGCCATAAGTGTCTTAAGTTTGTGGAAGCTGCTCTGGCTTTCGCAGTTCGTGACGAGACCTCCCCAAAACCTCCGGCAAGGCGTGATCAAGCTCAAAAGGTATCTCTAACCGAACACCACAGCGGGTGGGCGCACGTACATGCTCTTGCCAGTTTTGAATGCGTTGTTGGCTTTTGTACCACTTGGTCGCCCAGTTCAGAGTAGGCTTTTTTATTCGAGTATTTGCCTCTAGCCTTTGCGCAGTCAAGGGCTTTCGGCAAGGCAGCAGAGTTATTCCAGGTGAGCCGGTGTCTAGTTTGTCAGTTCATACACCTCTTCTGGAAAACATTACCGGGTCAATGGAACACGACAAAGGTTAATAGCCTTATTTATTTGGCAGGCCACACTTGCCATATCGCAGTGCCACCAGCGGGCTCTTGTGGTATTTCTAGAGAGATCGCTTGCCAGGCAAAAGCCCACCATGCCGTCGATACTGCCAATGCTTGTCCGTGGCTACCCATTTGGTTTGCTTGAACCTACTTTATTCACGGCTAACTACATCGATAGTGTCCGTCCTCTTATCCACAATCTAGGGTCGCGCTCAGTAGCAGGCAGCTCTGCCCAGTACCACAACATCGTCCACATTCTACTTGAGACAGTTCCTGGTTGGGGCAAATATCAATGCCGCTATTCTCACAGGAATATTAGAATGTCTCCATAACTGTTTCCATGACAAAGTTGGGGAGAAAAAGTGAAAAGGGCAACCCTGACGAACGCCACTTCGCTTTGTGAACTCGGGTGAGAGATCGTCGTGAGCACGAACTAGGCGTCGGCTGTTCGCATACAGAGATTGAATATGTGATATAACTTCCTCTGACACATCCTACGTTTGTCGGCAATGCCAAAGAAATGCGCGCTTGGCTGAGTCTGACGCCGCCTTCGCGTCAAGAAAGACAAATTGTGGATATACAAAAAATCTGTTGAGATGTATTAAGATCTATCGCAAATTAAAAATGTAGTCAATACTGCCCCGACTTTCATGCTCGCACCTCTCTCGAGTCTTAGAAAATCAGCGGAGGATAATGCCTGCCGACAGTTTGGATGCAATGCTGCTTGGTGTAAAGTCAGTTGATTTTCTTGGCCATTCTTTTGCTCATCACCCATTAAGGAATGATATAAACCGGTTTAAACCCAGGTCTCGGGTTGATGCGAAAGTGAATCCTTATAAAAGGTTAGTGGAAACTTGCAGTGGGTTAACAAAATGTCAACTGGTATAAGATGCTGCTGAATGTAAACCGGAATAAAGGGCTCCCGAGGGTGGTTATGGCAATTCACTAGTATAATTGTGTGCACGAGTCTGCAGGTTGCTGGAAATACAAACTGAAATTTGTAGTAGAACGTGTGCGTCGCGTTTCATCTTGAGTGTCAGAGTCCTTTTACTTCAGTTTTAGAGTTGGTTGATTTTTAAAGTGGATGCTGATTTCCGTGCAAATTGGTACGAATAGTTTGGATTTTTTTCCGGTCGGTTGATCGATCGGTCGTTTAGTCACGGTAACCTCATTCTCTTATGCTGTTTGGTTAAGGGATTTCATTTATGTCCATTTAGGTTCATCCTGGGTAGGGAATTATCTGGAACGTTTCTGAAAAGATATCGATATATGCATCCAAAAGAGTTACTTCATAAGACAGTCCTCTAAATGCCTCAGCATTGCCGTCGATGGGTGTCACAGGCTCTGGGTTGGCTGCTCCCCCTGAACGTCTTTCGAGATGTTCCGAAATGACTGGCGTCTCAAGTAACCTCTTCGGAGGAAGTCTTATGCATTACCTTCTCGTGGTGGTGTTCCTACTAGAGTGCCAGGACGAAGTTGAACGCCTGGGCTCTCCACTGGGTTGACTGATCATTGATAAGCAATCTGGGTGAGCTGGCTAAACCCTGATTCCAAACCGACCACATGCGGCATACAAAGCACACAGATGTGTGCCCACCGGCCTGCGTGGTGACTGCATGCAGTGGATACCCGAGGGTCGCATGAACTGAACAATCAGTCACCAGCCCCCAGTGGCTTACTTGGTCCTCAGATCGTCCTGCTGCCTTGTGGGTTAGACCATTTGCATTCCCTAAATCAACCCTCTAGTTCGGTTTGACCAGCTGGGTAATACCAAGCCCATAGAGATCTCGATGACTGGTCGGTAATATGGAAATGGGGATAAATGAACTGTCATGTTTTTTTCTCTCACTCGTTCTCATCCTTTGTCATGATTCCGATGGCACTATCTGTATTCATATCTTGGCACAATGTAATACATAATCATAAGACAGTTATTTATGGAACGTGTTTGGTAAAGGTCAGTTTGCGGAAGCGGTCTCTATGGGAGTTTTCCATGATTAGTTGAATGGCATTTACAAGACAGTCCCAAGAAGACGTTTGGATCGACAGTGCCCAGATGGTGTCTCAGTAAATCCAGAATTTTAGGGGGAAAACTGAGATGATGTAAAATGCGCTATTCAGCCGTAGTGGTTTTACTTCCTTTTGGCGCACGACACGCCTCGTCGACGTCGTTCACACGGGATTGTCAGCCGTACCGTGCGCTTTGTTAACGTATGAGCGCACAATGCATGTTCGATTCTCCACGCTGTCTTGTACCGTATGTATAATGCCGTTGGTAACTGATTATTCGTTGTTGCTAATAATTTTCGCTTCCATTTTAGCTGTGCTCGTATCTGGCTGCTTTGCGGTTTGTTCAATCACCGTATTCTTGATTCGGGAATCTATCGAGCCTATTCGTACATTACAGTGCCTTTGGTTCTCAAATGGCCCCTTCACATCGCAGCGGCCCGCTAAAGCAGCAGAATAAAAAGCACAAAAATGAGAAAAAGCGGACTGCAATTGCAACCTCCGGAAAATATTCCAAACCTTTAAAGCTACAGGTAAGTATGGTATTTATGATTGTATACTTCCTTCGATGGATGCTCACGACTTCTCTGAAAACTAAAGAATCATTATTCTTTCAGTCAGTTAACATAGTGGATCACGGCTTCTACTGAATGACGCAAGCTTCAAAGTGATTAGCCTTCGGAGGAAAGGGTCACGTGAATTCTCCGTTTTATCCGGGAGTTATCATTTTGTACCACTGGATTATTGCCTCCGCCACCTGCTCATTCGTTTTAACGTACACTCACCGGAAGGATAAACGAATGAGCAGGTNTTTAGGTGGCCTCGTTCATTCAAACAATAAAGTGCGGCAAGATGTACGCTTGTTATACGCCTTCGAAAGTCCGCTGGCGCGGAATCGGATTGGGGTTGACCGTGTGATATCTTTAAAACGAGATGACTTTGAAGCAAAATAACTATATTCGAGGCCTGCGGCGTCAATTTATACGGACAGGAAATTTCTCAACCTCTCCTTGTTGAATAGTCAATTTATAGTCATTTGCGTTTTAGGTTCACTTGGGGTGACTGTTTTTATTGCCGTTCTCTATCTCCTCACCTTCTTGCCAAGAGACGTTGCAGCCTGTTGGCGTTTGTCACCACCGACACTTGGAGGGCATCTGAAAATGAATCCGGAGGAATCTAGGTTCTCGAGTGATTTTCATCCTCCGATGTATGCCTATTCTTCTCTTCTTCGGCCGCGGTTTGGAACTGCAGAACCATTTTCTTGCAAATGAAACTTGTTGCCGACGGTAAAACGTTCACTTTTTATACCGCCTACTGGGACTGACGTGGGTAATAGCGTGGGGTGTTCCGTATGCTCCAGTTCATTGCTGCTTCCGCGGGTGACCGACCTCCTAGGGTTTCCGGAGTTGCGGTGGTCCCGTACACAAACAGGAAGGTTTGGATGATGTAGCGCACCGTCGCCTCGCTCCCATGACATCACGGCAGCCCATTTGATTTCCTCCATAAAGCGTTTGACCTGCCCGTCGGATTGCAGATGGTCAAAAGGCGGACGAACATGTTGCATGGCATGACGCTGGCAGAAGTGGTCGAATAAGCCTAGCATGAACTAGGAGCCGTTTTTTACGAATGGAGTTAGTTAGGGATGTGTCAATCATCGACATAGTAGTGTGGAATTGGAGCGGAATGACCTCGGGCCGTTTTGAGAATGAGTTCACGATGACCAGATACGTGACGCTATTAATCGGCTTGGAAAAGTCCAGGTGGATGCAAAGAGAAGGGCCTGTGGAGTTTGGCTTTGATGTTAGTGGTTCATACAGAGGCAGCTTTGCCTCCACGAGGACGCGTTCGGCAAATCAGGTACCAGCGTTAAGTAACGGTAAAAGGTCTTCTGAAAAAAGGAGTGAGCAGGGGTGCGGATCCAGGGCGGCGTTGAGACCAGTCGAATGGGCGGCACCCAGAAGGGGTTTCGTAATTGGAGTTCCGTACCCCACGATGGCTAATGCCCATGTAGAACACCTCGTGAGTACGACTTGCGGCAAGGCGGCAGCCGGCTCTGGTCGTTAAGGCAGAAATACCGAAACATGGCCCGGTTGCAGCTTGAGAGTTCCTTTTGAGATCATGCCGTTTCCAAAGACCTCGCCAAACAACGCTGGAAGTCCTTGGTAAGTGCGGCTGCCCAATTTATTAAATTGTCAGCCGGTTCTACGCGGTCACGAATGAAGCTAATTAGGAACTTCGCCAATCCGCGCTCTTCGATCCAATCCGATCCTAATAGGTTGAAGTCCTTGTGGTTCAAACAGCATGAATAGACGCGTCGCGCTCCAGTTGGCCAGATAGCTGGGGAGGGCAGCCACACGCGCCTGTCGCAGACTACAACGGGGTTTGTTACATAGGACAGCCAAGGGACGGACGGTCGGTGAAGATCAGCTTGATGACGGAGGGGGTATCCAACTGTATCCTTATTAGGCGTTGGTCGATGTCGACGATCAGTTGCCGCCGACGTTCAGCGACCAACTTTCTGAAGTTGGCCACCACCCCGTTAGAGGAGACATCTGGTTGTTGGCCCGGATCCTTATAGGTGGTGTTGAAGTTCCGGGTTTAGCAAAAGCCATTCTTGTGGCTACATTTGGGGCAGCACTGTCAACGGCTTCGGCGAAACTGGCCGTAGCGGTGCAAATGTGCTGCATCACGGTGTTGGAGCGCAGACTGATGTTTCAGGAAACCGCTATGAGCACCGGCTTGGACAGCGTGATGCACGGACTACAGGTTGTAACCAGCTTGTAGACGGATTAGAGGGCCCAAATTTATTGTTGGATAAGGGCAGAGTCAGTTTTGGAGTCAGCCAGGCGTTGACATTCGTCCACCAACTCTTACAACTTACTGCCCGGATCAGGTAAACAGGGACGAATGGAGATCGGCGTAGGCTGGCGAATGGAGGCATCAGATGAAAACGAAGCTACGGAACCGGTCATCTATGAGCAGGTCAAGCTGGAACCGTGCACATTCTCCATTGACATAATCGGGATACTGGATGAAGTAGTGGGTATCTACTTTGCAGCCCAAAGATACTGGAAACGGGAGAGGAGTA
>LUCM01002023.1:0-46118 GCA_008360955.1 Fasciolopsis buskii | reverse complement strand
TTCACCCAGTTCGACCTCCTCATCTGGATACGCTTGAAGCGCCTCCCCAGTCTTACCGATGAATGAATAGGGGAAGAGAGATGAAGGCCACGTTCTCCGAAAACCGCCGTCGTTCGTAATGAACTTCATAGTTCACCGTCTACCCTCGGCCGACAATCAGCAGGTATCAAGTACAAATACTTGAGAAGGTTACCAAAGTCGACGCTTACCGCTCCCCGAGAAGCGACTGAATACCTGTTCAATCCACTGAGTCGACGCGCCTTTCACCACAAACATCCCCCACAAACCAAACATCCGATAACTAAAAAACACCCACCCAAAACAACACAGTCAAAACAATCAACCCATGGAGGGAAGCAATGTCACCTAGACTACGCAGGTGACGTCGTGTGCCTGTTCGAGTCCGCGGACCGTGCACAACGCGCACTAGATAGACTTTCACGGTAAATGCGTTGTGAACATCAATAACCGACCGTTTCCCAGGCTGGTCAGTATCGACGCCATCAGCAATGGCGAACTTCATGAACAAGACTCGGTTTTTTTTCGATCTATAATAAAATTTACTAATTGAAAAACATGAAATGTCATTGTTGCAAACCTGTCCCATCTCTTAACATGAACCACAGGCTACGTAAATCACCTGTGCTGCACACTGCGAATCCGTAATTCACAAGCACACAAAGAAGTGAAACAGAAGATAGATTATGCCTTCTAAATGTCATTACAGACTCATCAAAATGAGAACGAAAATATAAACCTCTTCAATGTTGATCAATCGCAGCACCTTGGTCGGAAGTCATTCATGAAGGGAAACTCGGATGCCGTGAAATCCGAAGTGGAGACCACTTATATATTCCATTAAATGATCTGAAAGCTGCCTTCGCCCACCCAGTCTTATGGACGAGATCATCACATCCACTGCTCCAATGTACTGATGCACGATGCACACCAAATGAAATACTTTCGAACTCTGACACAAGCAACAGTACAAAAAGACAGGGGCATTCTGCCCTCGTTCCTAAGGTTGCTTCGGCCCAACTGACAAAGAATTGTTAACGAATCACAGTTGTCGTTCTTCTGTGGGCTCTTCAGCGCAGAGCTTCTGTGCACACACCTGACGCTACAAATCTGATTTCGCAGGACATACCAAGTCGGCTTGTAGAAGTGTATCATTAATAAGGTGAACATGGCCACAGGTTTATGCCAACTTTGGAACAAATTCGTATTAAGAATGAGAAATCAATATGCCGGCCCTTGATGTCTTTACTGCTAAACTGTTGTTTTTGATGACCTATGGGCCGTCATTCAGCAACACCATCGGCATAACCCAAATCCAAAACAGGGAGAAGCTCCACGCCATTAGCATACCCATGAGATATGTTCAGTAAGACATCTTTCATCGCGTAATTAAAGAGGAACGGTGAGATGGGGGCCTTGGTAACAGAAAACAGATGCAGTACAGGCTCACACTATCCGAGGTGTGACCACAGAGGTACCCGAGAATGGCAATATACTTCTTGGACGCTCCACTTCTGAGCAAGTCATTTCACAAGGCACACCTCTCAAGAGGATGACGTACCTCCCGCATGTCTCGAAATACAGCGATCATAGGTCGTTGGCAGTAATACCGACGCTTTGGTAGCTGGTGAAATGTAAAAATTTTGCTGGAAGCATCGGCCGCCGGAACGGGAATCAGCTTGGTCCACACGGGGTTCGGTCTCAGGGATTGCAGAAAGTCTGCAAAGCACGAGTAACAGCAGTAGTATCGACGTAACACACGTTAAGCGGAAGCCTCGATGACTGCTGCAAATAGTACGCGGGTCCTTCTTATGCCGAAGAAGAACGAGAGAACCTCTCCAGATCCTAGGGATTTTTTCTTCACCCCAAATGTTGCCGAATAGTATGGCTTGCTCATGAAAAGCTCCTCTTTCCCGCCTTTGAAAGGCTCTGGATGAATTCCATCAGAGCTGGGAGCTATATAATGCCTCGATCCGCCAGTATAGTTCTAAGGTGTGGATAGCACCGCTGGAGACCAGTTAAATTATAACGTGAAATGTCCTGCCCACTTTCTCAAGCGTCTAACTTGTGAATCGCCCATTTCTCAAATTGTTCGCTGATACTGTAATTTTGAACCCAGTAGACAACCACGGTTGGATTACCAGATTTATCTATCCTCGCGTGAACTACTCATCTTCTGGAGGTTCATGGATCGACGAGGCTTGCTGTACTCAGTACAGGCGGGAATGGTCCACCACTTGTCAAATATTAGGAAAACGAGACTCAGCAGTTGATAGATGGTCGGTCAGCTGCATCCAGTCTGACCATGAGGAACGATTGTTTCCTAGAGACGCGACCAATGAAGTTTAACATCTTTGATGGTGCAGAGATCGGTATGTTGCTAGGATCATTTGGTAGTTTGACCGTGTTAAAATCCAGTCCAGTCTAACAGCATTTACTGGAGGCAAATGCCACATCAGTCTACTAACAAAGCACAAAATGGCAGCAATGCACACCAAGGCACGATCGGATTCAACGTCTTTGGAACATCAAAGCCGGCGATCCTGGATGCCGCCGTCTCAACGGCGACTAACAGCAGTATTCCTCATGTGTGACCAGTTTTAAGCCGGGTTTCGAAGGAGCCGCGTAACGTGGCAATGTTTGGAATGACAAAACGTTGTACTGTTTTCTATCGACCCAGATTGAGCTGCCTACCCTGCTTATAAGGATGAGCACTGGCGAGTTCATGCAAAACAACCGTGTGACGTTCGCTAGGTTGCGGATGGTCCACACGAGCGTTGAAAACCAAAACACTAGTAATTATACCAATTCAACGAGCTGATATTGAGCAGACGATACAAATTTTCATACAGTAAATCCTTAAACCTATCCGAGCTACAGTCGGTTGGGGCGCAACTGGGTTATATGAACAAAAGACGCCTATCTTCGCAAAGTCAGCTGAACTTCGATAAACATTTGTCATATATTTAGATACATATATTTTAGAGTAGGGAAGGCGTACACCGAGTTAATACTTTACTGTCACGTTTCGATCCAACCTAGGATTCCCTGTCATACGTGAATGAGTGATTGGATGGGATCGCTAGTTCCGTTCGCTTTGGTGCACTGTCCCTCTGTTTGTCTTTCCATTGAGATAATGTAATGTTTGTCAATCTCGACATGCCGATTGAACGAGTAATTCGAGGGGAGAGCTTCGAGAATCAATCGCTCCCCATTCTGCTTGCCCGGCTGACTACCTTCGCCTTGTTGATGTCGACCTCATCGCCTGTTTGTGCACAGTGATTTGATATCTGCGAGTGTGGTTCGGCCCGTCGTAGGGCTAAGCTATGTTTGTACAAGCGTGTGCGTAATTGTTTGCTCCTCTCACAGACATTGTTTGTCACATCCGAGGCACGGAATGGCATAAACTACACATGAGTGGTCGTCCTGGTCGACGCGATCTTTTCCGTTGAATACAGTAGATCTCAGGGTGCCGGTCGGTTGTGATATCTAGGAGACGTAGGCTGCGTTCGACCACTTCGGATACTCCCCGTATGTATGAAGTATCACGATCGATTTAGTCCTCTTAGTATTTGCCCTCTCTTTTCTGCGAATACAAGCGTTGGTGAAAGACTTTGGATATCCATTGACCGCAAATAACGTGAACAACCTAGATTGCTCTCGTTTCCGTGGGCGCTGTGTACTGCTGCATGTATCGACTCGATGGTGGAGGCCACGCACACAGGTCTTTAAGTGGCAGGTTGGATGGTTCCATTTGAAATTGAGTATGCGGTCCGTCGTCGTCGGTTTCTTCTAGACGGTTGTTTCTAAGCTCCCGTTTGGTTGCCTTATAATTGGTACGTCGAGAAACGTTGGAGCCGAGTCTTTTTCCTCCTCCTTGTTGAATGTTATGCTTGGCGCTGTCGTGTTTAGGTTTTGATGAAATTGGTCCATTTCTGTTTTTTTTAACACCATAAATGTATCATCAACATATCGGATCCATAAGCGTTGGCGGTGTTTCGAATGCCTTTGTCTCGAAATGTTTCATGGTTGCGTCAGCTAACAAGCTCGATAGTGGTGATCAAATGGGCGTTCCTCTCATTTGCTTATATACCGTCCCATTGAACTGCAGGTATGTTTCCATGTCCAATTCTATCAAATTCATTATATCGTTCGTAGACATCGCTGTCCTATTTGGTAAGTTAGAGTCCTTCTCCATAAGCCGGCGCATGTTGTCCAAAGCCACTTGCCTTGGAATATTTATGAACAGTAATGTGACTTCGAACGAGACCATAGCTTCGTTCGCTTCTAACTTGAGGTCTTTGATTTGCTCCAGCAATGTGGCAGAACTCTTCGTGTCGTTTTGGTCCTGTGGTAGGCATGGACGTAGGAGACGGAAAAGGTACTTCGCTAGCTGGTAGTTTGGTGCTGTTGTTGATGCGACAATGGGTCTAAGCGGCCCCCGGCTTATGGACTTTAGGAAGTCCATATATCCTGAGGATGGGTCCCTCTGCGGGCTTTGTTTGGTTGTGCTGTTCATCGCTGACTTTCTTGCTTTTTCAAAGAGTTCAGTTTTTTGTCGATTTTGGCTCGAAGTTCTTTGACTCGGTTTCCTTCCATTGGTTGGTAGATTTCTTTATCATCCAGTAATACTTTTATCTTCGCTTGGTACTCAGTGTTGTCGAGCACTGCTATTGCGTTACCCTTGTCTACGGGGAGTGACTATTTCTCCATTTTTGGAGTGCTTTTACAACTCTGATTTCGTTATCAGGTAGGTGATACTTTTGGCTAGGATGCGCGAGTTGTTGACAGATTTTTACCTGTATGTCTTGGCGCGTCTCTTCCGTTAGTGCGTGCTTCCGTAGTGCCGATTCATTGGAGTCAATGAACGTGTGATTGAATGTTAATACATTCAGTAGCACAGACTTTTCGCTTGGTAGTAGCTGGTGGTTCGATCAATTCTACATTAGTTCGGCATACTGAGGTTTCGCTTGGTTGAGCACGGCGTATTTCTTGGTGACTCTGTCCCTGACCTTTGAGTGGTTTGTATGCGATGTGATTTCGATGACCGCCTTTATTCTTCCAATCCGGCTGGCATCTAATATGTTTGAGGCATCCCGTTCGAATCGATTTTGATGCCTTTCGTACACAGATTTCCTGCGACGCGCGCCGTTGACCAGCTCACAGTGCATTTGTTTGCAGTAGGTATGTCCAATCCTACAGGCACGTTCCGAGTTCACGGGCGGGTTACACTTGATAATTTTTGGAAATGTTAATCTTGAGGCAGTGATGTAGGAAAAACAGCTGCTCACGGGCAGCAGCGCAGCGCTTGGAATAGTTTTCCCATTTTCTCACACAATTGAGCGCATTGCGCTCAAATGTTTCATGGATGACTAAAAATATCTGCAGCTCAGGTTGCATATTTTAGAGTTGAGGCGTACACTGCGTTACTACGCTTATCGTGACGTTTCCATCCAAACTAGGACTCGTTATCAAACGTGAATGAGTGGTTGAATGGGATATATATCCCAATATCACCAGAACCGAATTCGTGGCATCAACGGTGTGCTCGGAAGGTGTTCGTTGAAGAGTCCACAGAAGCACAGCTGTGATTCGTTGATAATTCTTTGTCAGCACATAATTCGAAATACAAAACCTATACTACTGGAACCGTGGCGAATAACGAAGACAAATAGCGGAGTTCACCGCCCATGGTATTTCTTCCATTCTGCATCTTCACACCATCGACTATCCATCGAGATCCACGATTGTTCTATGGTTTTGATACTACCCGGTCCCCCAAAACCGAAGTAGAGGGTTTAATTAACGTTCCCCAACCCTATTCCTGGCCGTTAATCAAATGGTCTAACTCACAGAGCAGCGGAACGCTCTGGGGGCAACGCAACCCACTGGGGACAGGTGACTGACTGCTCCGTTCATGATCCCAGTATCCGCGTTCGCTACAAGCGCAAGCGTCGCATGCACTATATGAGCTCAGAATCAGGGCTTACCTATCTACCCTAGACTGGCCAGTCATCCCCGTAGTTAGCATTGAACATTTTCCTTCCTCGCCGCACTTTCGTGAATACATTTCCGGCATGAGTACGCAGTGCATAGGACATCCTCGGCAGAGGCACTTTGAGGCACAGGTCACTTAGGGGCATTTCACAAGTCAACCAAGGCCAGTAGCCGATTCAAAGCCTGAAGTACCCACCCCAGATAATGCATGCGGAGACGAATTGTTGCCTCTGGTGGCACAGAAGGGACAGTAGTCTGTTTTGATTCAATCTAACAGGACAGTTTCAGCTCTAGCACCAAAAGTGGTAACTGCAAGGGCCAAATTGGCAGGAGCAGTTATGAGGTCGCCGAAAGGATGAATGGGATTTAAAGGCGATACCAGTCAAGGAACTTAACTAAAACCTTGAAAATGGGTACCCAGTGGACGGCAGATACTGTCAACTAGATGCTCAGATTTATATACTAGTTCTGCCTGCCGTCCGACCTGCAGCGGTATACTTAAGTTGAATGCCAAATGTTGTGCAACGTCGTTTCTCTGTTCTGAATACTGCTCTTCAGTAAGCCAATCCTATCTCTAGATTACCCCAATATCTCAAATGAGAACAAACAAAGCTGACCAGCAAACTGAATTTGTACTTTATTTATTGAGATCAAACATAGGCTGCCTTGTTTGCACTGCTGGACTGCTGCCACTATCATTATTTCGTCGGTTGTCCGGGTCGCGCTTTGATTGGTCCATTTTGTTCATTCCAATTTACGCGATTTAATTCAGGGCATTTTTTGTCGAATCCGAGACTGCTAATCCCGAATGTTTGGGCCAGCTCACGATATGGCTCTCTTTCGAAAATTCGCACAGTTGCTCTCAGATCAGGCCACTATGTCGGCTGTCCGCTGGTAGCCAGTGGATGACGCTGTCTCGCTCTGGTCTCGCATTTTTTACTTGTCCGCTGCCTGGCAAGATTGGGCTACACCTAAGCCCATCCATTGATCCTGATTTGACTGGCACGGTCCAGAGTCGCGCGACCGCCGATAACAGGTGAAACAGTACTTTCAGATGATTCAGGTGCAAAGCCAATCGCAATATCATTCCCTCCATTCTTCGACTCCTGGAGAATATGCGAAACGATATGCTCTCAGCAAGTCGAGTTGTACCATATCTGATGTCATATGAAGAATCTTTACAAAAAATCAGTGTGAACATCGGCGGTCGTTGTTATAAAACGTAAATAAGAAAACATCCAATTTTTATATCGACTCGTAAATCGCCAGTTGATTATAGCTTCAGTCAGAGAGGCAGTTTTCATTAGCAATCAAAGCAGAAAGGTTACTCACGGCTAGCGAATCGTCAAATAACTACCAAGTCCAATGACAATGCTAAATCAAACAAGAAATAATTTAACATGAAAGGGCATACATGTCAGTTTTCACGAAGCCTCAGTGCGAGAATTCATCAGTGATTAGGATGACATCTAACAACTATGAATTCATTTCACCTTCAAGATATCATTGGAGTTCTTGACTGTGATGAAGCACATACAATGCTTAGTCACATTTCGGTTTGCTAACTCGTGTTTGTGTATAGGTTAATCGTTGTCATAATTTTGTCATGTAAATATGCGACCACAGGTTATTTACAAAATCCTTCTAATTTAAGCTATATTTCTTGTTCATCACTGTTATTCTATATCCTTTTTTTCGGAGCTGGCATGATTAGCTTATCGTTTAATTTGTTTACTCTAATCTGAACCCAATGCTTTCACATGTTGCATGATGAAATATGTCGATTTGCCATAAGTTCATTAGATCACTTCCCAAAAGCTGATTCGATACACCTGCTACCAACCTCCTTTGACCAACTGATGTGCACTCCAGCCTCAATGATGCTGCTTTCCGGCCATAGCAAAATGACTGTTGATCGATGTTCGCCAAGTGGGCCAGTCTTCTAGCCGATGGAGACAAGTCACAAACGGCTAGCATATCCAGCTTACATTTGAGCCAACCATCATCCGATTGACGATACTGATAACTGCTTCGTATGTTGACCCCAGGACCAGTGAAACTGAATTAATAGTTTGGCGCCGAATTGATACGATTCCTTAGCGGACTAGCTGATCTCAGAGAAATTGTCTCAGTACCTCTATCACGTTTGGTTGACAGCGCACACTTCCGAGAACCGCACACCACCGGGTAAACAAACAAGCCATGCAAGCTACAATCAACCGCGGGGTCCCCCCGAGATCAGCTAGTCCACCAAGGGATTTCAACAATTCGGCGCCTAAACATCACTTTGGTTCCATTGATTGGTCCTGTGGTCATCATACTAACGATATCCGTTTTTTGTCTTCACCATAAATAACGCGTCTCACAGCTAGCTACCGTAGACTAAACTGGTCACGGACTTAGGAGACTGACGGAAACATATAGTAAGCACTTGATAAACCGAAGGAAGTAATTAGTATGAAAACGTTTGGATCCCGACGGAGTTACTCCCTAAATGAAGTTAACCCATTTGGATTTCTTTCTCGGCCATACATATTTATTTTTGTAGTTCAGCGATTAGTAAACAAACACCTTAGTCGACTCGGACAAATCGCCGAACTACAGAGCACCGCATCGTATTGAGATCCGCCCCCTGCCGCGCACGACACCCGACTGAGGCCTTCCTCAGTTGTTTTCACGAGTGTGAGAAGACATGCGCCCAATCGTGGGCTAGTGGCTGATGTGCTTAAATGGTCAACGAAATGCACCAAGGGTGCACCACGGTCGCTTGTTCTCAATTTGTCAATTCGTCACATCCAATTTACAGTTTCTCACCCCAATGCTACTTTTTCTGAATCCAATCTCGAAATAGTATAGAACCTGGCGTACTAGAATATTTCCTATGTCTGTACAAACTGGTCTCCCATCGTCTCCTACACCATCCGTAACCTATTCCGACTATATGAATACTTGGTAATACAATGTGCAAAGAAGCTCTCGCATAACCAGACTCATCACCGTGGACCTGCTTGATTCGATTTTCTTAGTTGAACCGACTGTACACGTGATCAAATTTAACATGCCTATTACCTGAGTGATTTGATAAGTACCGGGCTTCCAAAAACTCCCTTGCGTGTCTCGTGATTGCTTGATCTGGACTTCAACTTTTTCCGCTTTGAACGTACCCTCCGTGATCCCCGTGGTCGAGTGTGAGGGTGGATCAGATACTCTTATAGTTAGTTTGTGTTCGTGTATTCCGCGGACATTTTGCCACAGGTACGACCGGTATGCCATTTGTTGCAGTTCATGCACTCAGTCTTCCCTTCACTCGGTTTCCAGTTATCCGTTTGGTCCTGGGAAGAATGCTTTTATAGTTTGAGACAACCTGATTCTTTGGTACTGGAGAAGTCTCGCAATTTCGATACCGCTCTTGCTGTACGGTTGCACAACTCTTGTTAGTTTATTCGTCGGTGCGTTTCTTAGTTCATCTAATACACGGTTTTCCTTATGGAGCTCCTGTACATCTATTACGACAGAGTACGGTGAAAACGTTTGCCTAAGGTTTTCCAAGTTCCAGTATGTTACAGATTTCTGGCTTTGGCGAATGAGGTCTGGATGTGCAACTTTGCGATTTTGGTTTACAGTGGGAGTTTATTATTTGGCCCGAATTTGTGATATGCTGTTATTCCTAACCCGCCATCGGGGTTCTTTTTAGAAACATGTGCAGAGATGGTACTTTTCCGCTTTTTCCCTGTCCCCTTGTCCCTACCAAACGCTCGTATCTCAGCATCTCCCAAAACGTCAAATTCACCATGGAACTGGAAGATGAGACCAAGCATAACTGGACCTTATGGTAGAGAAAACGGACATATCGGTCGGGTTTCCTTGTGGTTCGATTCAGTGTGTAGTCGTATTGCTACCGTTTCAGCACCACAATCTATACAATGCTTTTCGCATCTGGTGTTTGGTTCGAGTCTTTTTTCAATCGACTGCGCGGAATTTGCTAGCTACGGTTTCAGAATCTGATTGCAGACATCCAAAGTTCGCATACCAAATGCCCCCCATAAATGCTTAAATCTGGTATATGCCAACCCAGCCATCTGCATGCGCGAAGATACTTCACCCGCTATGAGACCACCTGGTGAAATGCAACTGTCAAAATAATGGCACCTATCCACTTTAGCAAAATCGTTTTGTATGCACCAGATTCGGCTCCGAGTGAATCCTACCCTGCAACAGCACTGCCAACTTCGAATACACAAAATGCATCGCAAACATACCTACAATGTCGTTCAGGCGATCCAGAAACATCGGCAACTTCCTTCGGTCTCCACTCAGAAACATATCGCCCGCGTACTCCAAGTCAGAGTTTTCTATCTGAGCAAATGCCGCATGAGGATAAGGCTATTTGCGTCATCATCTCAGTAATAAATTTGATATAAAAGTTGAAAGGTAACAAACATGACAAAAACCACTTTTCTCAATGAACTCGGACAGAATATCGCCTTAGCCACGATCTCAGTTTCGGTTGTTCTAATTGACTAAGGCATTCGAGTTACTCGCCTGCGCATTTTGCTTCCCTCAACTTCTCTTTCCTGTTCCTGTCTTTGCTGACCGTAGCACCCCATCACATAAAATTCCTCCGATCGCTAACTTCAACCGCTGCCGAAACCAGATTGCTTTATACTTGCTGGGCCGTCGCTTAGTCATCCTACGTTCGTATTCAAAAATGAGGGTAATCCTGTACGGAAATGGATAATTATCGGCATGCCGATCAGGAACCAACGGCATTACCGGTGCCACAGAAACAGTCAATCAGACGCAAATGGTCCATCCAATCCTTTCTTGGTTGACCGAAACAAACTACATAAGATACCAAGATGCTGAATGATCAACGAGTTTTACACGTATAAGTACCCGACCTTCTACATTGCAAACTTACACTATTCGACGAAAAGCGTGAGTGAACCAGCCTGAAGCCATATGGTTGATTTTTGCTTGAGTAAGGGAGCCAGGACAGAAAAAGAACTGTGACGAATGGTCAAATTCATTAGAGTATGCGACAGTGAGCGTGCAATTTTGTAATCTCAAGCGGACGTTCAATTCCGATAGTCGGTTCACTTCAATAGGCGATATACGTAACCGAAATCAAAACTCTTTTGCTCCCCAATGAACCCTTTAATGTCCCGATCATGGTCCACTTATCTCCACCTTTGAGCGTCTTACAACGGAAATTATGTAGGTGCGCCAAAACAAACGAAGTTTTCGCTCCCGTTTGCAATATACTGAAATTACTTTCTTCTGATTCCCAAGTGATTTACTTGCCCAGTGTTTGAGATACTTTCTACAACTATGAGTTAAGTCCAGCCGAATGAAAATTTCGGACAGGTTAGGCCACGGGACTAAAGGATGAAATATACCGAGGTCACATGTAATCACAACAGACGTCCAAATACTGCATAATTTTGAAGCGAAATCAACTGCCGAGGGCAGCAGACAATAGTATATTCACGCAAATTTTCATACAAAAATTAACGACGAATGGGATTCAACAGGCGGGCCCCCATCACCGCAGATTAGAGGTTGGAGAATGCTGTTCTATTTTAGCTGTTATTCTGTCTTTTAGTTTTACTGTTGTTAAATCTTCGGACACTTTTTCGCTTTTCGATTTTGAATCGCGCGAACGACTCAAAACCTAGTTTCCTGCATACGCTCCTTCACAAACCCTAACAAAACCTTACCGGCATCGGACATGTATCCTAGGTATGTGCACCGAACACCCGACTGTTTTGACCATATACACTAAGTAGATGGTATTCAGGGACGTGGATGCAATCGATCGCGACACCAACGACCACTCATCTTGAGCATCAAACAAGACGAGCATTATTTTAGTAGCTTTAACATGCAAGTACGAAAAGCCGTTCAGATTCAAGTGTGGCATTAGGTCCGACAATCACACGCGCCACTAATCTGACCTAGTTATGTAGGCAGCTGACGCAACGTCTGATTTACGGCTAAAAACCAAATGCAGGAAGACAACCAATTTTAACCTGGTACAATCAATCTATGCACAGCCGTACGTAAGTCTTTTATAGACGAAACGACCCGTGAGTAGATTTCAGGAAGGAGTAACACTCGCTTACCGCACATCATCAGATCTGAGCACGGTTGTTTTCACACGTCCAAACTGTGAAAGCAAAAGTCTACTAGGACGACGGAAATTATTGCCGTTGCAGAACTGCCGGCGGCACTCCCTGACTTTGAATCATCATTCACGATTGACACATGGCAGTGGTAAACCCGACAAGATGCAGATTGCAAAGGGTCGTTGCCGTTATTCCAGATATACTGTGGTAGGCGCAGTTTATTTGTCATCTCGACATTGCCCCAACAGACTGCATTACTGATTTGGAGGTAGACGAGTTTTACGATAATCTGGTCACCCTTGTCCGAAAGAGTAAAGGCTCTGATATTGTTGTGGTGGGTGATTTTAATGCACAAGTTGGAAAACTTGTGCACCGGAGATCTGCTTTGAATCACACCATTTCTTGGTTCGACTCCAAAAATCTTGATATCTCTTGAAGAATTTTCCATCCCCTCGTCCACGACGAAGAGATGAAACACGTTTGCCGAACACCACTAATCGTTTCGAATGAACCTTGTAGTTTATCGTATACACTAACGCGAACATAATTATGCGAACACAATGCTCGCAACAGGTTTAGGATCCTAGTTGGCATGCCTTCCCGATGGAGAGCACCGAATAGTGCTGGTCGGTCCACGGAATCGAAAGCACCTTTCAAGTCGAGAAAGACTACGATCCTAGAGCGGTGCGTGCGGCGCGTTCTAGCAACTGCCTGAGTGAATATCTGGTCAACGCAACCTCGACCTTGATGAAATCTAGCCCACTTTTAGAGGATATTACTCTCGCGAATCAGTAACTTTCGGAATTAAACTGACCCCACTCCTTGTGCCCTTCTTGAAGATGGGTACAATCAGTGACTCGATCTATGATAACGGGAAATGCTCCACGTTCCAAATATCACGAAGCAAGCAGGTAGGTGTTTTTATCGAAGCTTCTTTACCCAGTTTAGAAAGAACTGGAGGAAGTCCGTCGGGAGCGTCGAGTTTTCTCTACTTCAGAATTCGGATATTCAACTCTACTTCCACTTCCGTTGGGCGATCAAGTGATACTCAAGGATTCGCAGCTGCAGACGTAGGCCTAAATACATTAACGTGCGGCCAGCTAAAATGATCTTTGAAGCGCTCAGTCCAACGGTCCAGTCTTTGTTGCCCACCATGAATGAGCTCTCCATTTCTATCACGCAACTTCACTAATCGAAATTCGCCGCCCACCGATGTCGCGCATAAGCTTAAACAATGTTCGACTGTTGCTTGAAGCAGCCGATTCCCACATCTCTTCGGCTACCTTAACTCGCCAGTTTTCACGGTCATTATTAAGGCTTACCGTCAACTGACGCCGCAACCGGCGATCCATCTTATTCACTTTCTTGCAGTTAGGGAGCTGGCGTTTTTGGTTCATTAGACCCAGCAACCTTTGCGAGATCCAGTGTCTTTGTTGAACGCTAGATCTAGGACCACAGGCGAAATTTGCTGCCAAACGCATTATTTGGTCCCACTGCTCGTGGAAGTTCTTAGCTTGTCGGATAGTTTGTGTTCATAGATGTTGCGAACAGCTGAATCACAACGAAGTTCGACAATCAATCGGGTTTGTGGCCTGCGTCGATGGTCGTTGAACTGCATCAAAAATCGCACTAAAACTAACTCGTGATCAAGTAGGAACTAGGGTTTTGGAAGGAACCGCGTCAACGGTAGCTTACTGTGGTCGGTCTGACTCAGACTACTCTTCATCGAGCTAGAGCGCCCTGTCGCTGTGCGACGAGAACCAGGAATTCGCTATGATCACTGACACAACGCTGCTTCCGAATTCGGCAGTACCACAATCCTGACGAACAATCTTGAACCTCAAGCCGTAAGAGATCCAAGTGGACCGAAGTCCTCACTTCATGAAGCCTTTCCCATGCCAAGACCTACTACATGGATAACTTGGCCGATGCCCGTAATTCTGAGGTCGAACTAATTTCTTCTGCAATGGACTCACAATGATACATCATGCCCTGTTGACGCACAATTTCAGTAGCATAGACTGATATTTCAGTGACATCGGAAAATTAAACAGATTCTTGAAAGAATCCGATGCGAACATTCTTGCACGGCTACGAACGTACCCAATGGCAACAGACCCGTGAATCTGGACTGCACAACCAACGGCAAACAGTTCACAGATTCACCAACTTTTCCGACATCAAATTTGTTTCGAACCCTTAGTCACTACGCAACCCGGACTGGTGCTCTCAGTCTGACTGCAACATCTAGTGACGGACATGCTGTGATGTTCTACGAATCGTTGAGTCAATACGGCTAGCGTAAGCATTCGATTCACGATCTTTAGCTCCGATCCGACGTTTTGGTAGTGCTGATGACTCGTGAAAAAATGAATCAGTAGCACAATAAGTTGGATGTTAACACTGCATGATAAACCACTGGGTTCATAACAAACCTACTGAAAGGTGTTTTAGGCAGGTGCCAAATTTGACGGCGGTTAACCCACCAGTCCACGCGCAGTCGAATGAGTGTTTCAGCCCTTTCCAATCCAACTAAACAGAAGTACTGTAGAAACATACTCGAAGATGCGTTCTGAAACACCGACCGTTCTCACGTAACTCGTATTTTAGCAGAAATTCAACTTTCAACGAGTAAAAAGGCATGCGAGCAGTGTCTGAGGATTACGCTTGTCATTTTAGTTCTCATTTCAAAATCGGCCGGTCATTTAGGAAGAAAACGGCGATTCTCCTTACCTGAATCGTCATTCTATCTGACCGTTTGATGCCTTGTAGCTCTATTTTACCCAGCAAGCACCTTGAGTGAGCTTATTGATGTTAGTCAATGCCACACATAGACGGAGAACTTAGGTAGGCAGAACGGATCCTGGCACAGTCGGGAACAAGTAACATGAAGTGGCGGCAAAGACTGGCCATGACAACCAAGTGACAACCACAGATATACGGCTAAAACAAGTCATGAACTCTCTCTACGAGGTAAAACCTTGCAACTCAGACCATCTAAGGGATTTAAAATTAATTCTCGCTTTCGCGTTCCGAGTTACACATTTTCAACCAGGATTATAAATCCAGCTCTTAGCCACCATTCCCTAAGTGGCCAACGTCTATTGGCTTTTTACGTCTAGATATCCAACATTCGTGTACCAAGATCCAATTGCGATTTTACTATTTAAATCTCAAGGACCAGGAATGCACACTCGTTTGATATTTTCGATAACAATTTACCCGGCCGTTCCGACGACCATGTTTAAACTTTCTGGTTGTGCCTTCTCTTGTTTGGTGATAAATGGCAACCCGCGGTTACCCATCTCCTTAATATACTTGGCTTCTGGGGTCTGTAAAACTATACTACTCCAAGTTTCATTGTCTTGATTGCCGATTGCACCAGCGGTTAACAGAGGGATGACGCTGGCACTACACTCACGCTGCAGGTCATGAAAACCTTTCCCTTCGTTTACAAATACACATATCTATTCTCAATTCACTGAGGTTTTCGGACCAGCTTTAACGTATACCAGCTGCAGGCGTCACAATTCTCGACCCGTCCCTGAACGAACATTTTGGTGCTTCAAATGTCAACTGAGATTTACCCTAGCTTTGGCTTCTTACCACTGGAGTAATTGCTGTCTGAAACCGCGACAATGAAATTGTTTGTACTGCAGTAGTAATCTCCAAACTGGCATAGGTGACAAATCTGTTGCCGCCTTTTCGATAGTTACATTTGAAATTAGACCATGCCGCATACAGGGTAAAATCAAATCTATTCATGGAGTATTAAATGACATAAATAGCCCCCTTTAATCAAGTGTGCGATGGATAAAAGGCACTTTTGAACAAAAAGCTTTATCGGAACAAAGTTGACGTTAGCATGCAGAAAACTAATATCAACAAGCGACTTTCACAGATCCTTGAGTACAAAAACGATGCAGGTGATTGGGTGCAACCTAGATGCTTCCGATACGTATGTAGATTTCGAACATACCACCTAACAATCCCGATGATTCAATCTCAGTTGTTATGATCCTTCAACGAAAAACAAAAACATTAGAATGGGGTTTAGTGGTTACGATGGCGATCTTCATTTTCATTTTCGTATTATAAGGGCAATCTGTTCGCTCCCTCGGAACCAGATTATAAAACCATTCCACTTAGTCGGACCGATGCGGCGATCGCGAGCCTACACTGTCATGGGGTAAATGATATATTCACGGCTTGGAAATGTAAATAGCCTTGGTAGCCACTCGTTCGAATACCACGCGGGACAAACGGTAATAAACACTAGCATCGACGCGCTGTATCGTGACCTTGTATTCCCAGTGAATATGCCCTGTAAGCTACACAAATTACTACGAATATAATTGTTTCTTTGTGCTTAGATTCTCACGAAAATCACTTAGATTCTGTAACAGAACGTACGGTTTGAATGGCTGATTCCAAATGACGTGACCAATCCTCGTGAGGCAATCCGCCGTTGATTCACGTAGTTGTTTGGCAAAACGTATGATCTGAAAGAAGAACACTGGGAATTAATAGCACATGTGAAAACACAAGCTTCGAGTAAGTAAAACGGAAACCGAACCCATATGAAAAAATTTGGACACTGCTTGAATCCTGCAAATATCGGGCTTGCGACAATTCTACCCAACTTGACGCTATGACCCGGCTGTGAATGTTTAGGTTGGCCGTACCCTACTTATGTGCACAAATATTCGCGACAACTGCATTACATGACAAACATTACAGATATTTTATCACACCAGCTTAACTGTTATTTCGAGCAAAACACATAAAGCTGATATATGCGGTTTTGCTGAATCTCAAAATACAAAAGAATTATACTACCTCTCAAATCTACACGGTCGACCAAGTTGACTTTAGTTTCTGCCATTTTGAACTATACTCCCCTTGAATCATTGGTCCTCACAACCGATTAGCTGAGAATTTGGCTTTTTGGAGCAATCAGTCTCTTCAACTTGAAGCTTCAAAAACTAAGCAGAAGAAACTGAGTGCCGTTCATAAACATCGCACATAGTCGCACAGAGTTCCTTCGTCGCAAATCTCGTTGGCTTCCAACACTGTAATTTCAAAGGGTCCTGTTACTCTGTAAGCCTGCCTGCTGAGAAGTCATTATTCCATTCTGGTTTTCGGTGTTGAAAGTTGTTGGGATGCAGACCCGAATGAGAAACTAAGAAGCAGTAATCGACCTTCCCTAACGGGTAGCAGAACAAAATGAACAAGAAACCGTCGCATTGAGCCTTTTGTCAGGGTGCTCGTCAACAAAGGCCGAAACGAATGTCAAAATTTCTTCCGCTTCGGGATGGCAGCCGCGACCGTAGAGCATCGATGTCTTTTAGAGTTGCAGTGGCCACTTATTTGGCTGAGAGCATACGATGGTGGGTGTTAGTAACCTGTCTTGCCCCATGTACATATAAACATTTACACATTTATATTTGAATATATGGTACCAAATTCGGTGTGTATTAATTACCACTGAAACCGTATAGGACATTCGTAAGGAATTCAGAAACGGAAACTGGCGTCCACTGCACGTTTATATCCTCGACGACCGACCATCGCAATGTACCGCTAATATTCGCAGCGCAGAAGTTGGCGCAATTAATAATGGGAGAATCCTAACGCGCCTTCGCTGAGATCGGCTTCGTAGGACATCAGGGTGACACGAGCAATCGTCAAACAAACTGGCCCACCAGTTAATATACGCCTCAGTCAGGTCGCCGCATTTTCCGCAGCCAATGATCGGTAAATAAGGACTGTATGCCTATGCCTGTGCACAATCTGCCTTGGTCCTATTTATTGGCATTTTACGCAGTGGTTCTGTCAGCAGATTTGAGGTTTCGAAGGACTAACATTTGCGAAACAAACTACCACTTTCACTACCTGCCCACTACTTGACGAACACGGTTACGCCACTCAAGACAACCGTTCAACAAGCCCAGATTTTATTTTCCTAGCTCATCCGATTGCGAAGCTCCAGGAGTGCTTTGGAAGTATTAAAAAGCGGCAGCCAGGGCTTAGAAAATCTAGGTGGCAGTTGCATGGGGTTCTACTGAATCCAGCTCAGTTAGACTACTGATTTAGGGCGGACGAGATCCCAAGCGATTACAGTGGTCCCGTTGCGTTCGAGATTTTTCTCCTTCTGATTGTTTATGCAACAGCTGACAGTTGACGCTCTGTGGCAACAAATAAACCAGTTAATGCTTACGAATACGGAAAGGGAGAATGAAACCTTAGGAATTCAGTGCTAACTAGACAGTTTCCCAATCGGGACCTCGCGAGGTTGCAGAGCAGGACGACGCAACACATGCACCCGTATGCGAGAAAAACCTCAATGACTCCAATTCGTCAGCCCGTTTCGCGGTGTTTCTTTACGACGCAGTTTTCCCACTTCGGAAAGATTGTCGTGGTCTCGCAATTCCATATTCCATTACTTTCCAATTTACAGAAACTAAATGCACCACCAGCTTGAAACAAAAAACACCTCGTGGTCCTAAGATATTTATTTAGAGCTCATTCGTATATCAAACAAATCACAACTAGCCAAAACCGCCGCAGTAAGACTCTATTTTATCTTTTTGTTCGCGAGTAAAAATTATATTTACAATGTGGACTCTGGGTAATCAAAAGCAGAACGCACTCACCTTGTTCAATCCAAATGGCACCACAAGGCTATTTCGCGTCAATCTGCTCTTCGCGATAGACTTTGCACTACCCGACTGAGTTTAGAGGCAGAGCTGTTTGTCACCAGGCCTGCCTCTGGATTGTGCACAAAATAACGGACTTGTCATGGATTAGGTGTCTTCAGGCTTAGTGAATAAGCGACGATGGCGTCGAGGGTGTTGCGGGTTTCCGCGAGTCTAGAAGGGCAGGGACGTGCCGAGTGAAGCCCAGACCTGCCTCCGCCAGCTGATGCCCTTTTTCGTCCCGGACAATCTTTTAAACTAGCCGTGCAAAAACTGATGCGTATAGTACAACAGGCATGCTCCGGACGTTTTGCTCTTCCAGTCTCGATTCCAGGTTTACCTTTCGATTAACACCCTTATCTAGTCTCTGCTCTTTTCTGTGCACCTTTGGGTCATGGCTTACGGTTTTGCAGGCGCTAGTGTGAATGAAAAGACTGAGGCCACGCTGCGCAACCGGATTTTTGTGGAGAGCGGCATATGGACAGTGGTAGATAGAGGTCCGTGAAAAGTAAACAGCCGTCGCTTTGACAGGTGCAGTTTGCCTGTCATCTTCGCGAACTGTCTCGTAGATGGCAGCTCACATGCAATCAAAGGTGGTTTAGCAAAGCCCCACGATATCCAATGCACAGCAAAACGTGGTACTGTGTATTAACACGACACGAATGCTCGAATAGCACAGCTGCTCTCGACCGAGGCGTATTTAACTGTCTTTCGCCTCGAATTTTATAGTTTAGAAAACGCGGGACGATTGTGAACCTGTTCACCTGTTCCCGGACACCAAGTGTTTCAACAGTCAGTACGGTAACTGGCGACCCGAACCGAATGGTGGGGCTGTTCACAAGACTGCAAAACTACGTCCAGTCCGGACATGCCCGGAATGCACGAGTTTCAGTTACTGTATCAAGCCCACTGATCAAAATGCGCTGTTTGAAAAGGTAGAACTGCCGCAGCTAACAAAATCAATGAGCACCGGTCTGTCATTAGAAAAGGTCCATATCACGATGGATTAATGAGTTATTGCCTGACCTGGGTTTAGATTGGGACATGCATGTTCTTGACGCACCCGTCTTCGGCTGGTAGCGAATGTAATGAAGCACGATTCAACACGAGTGAACTCAGTGGAACCTCGCGCAGGGATCATAGGACCGGGTGGTTACACTGGCTCTCGGAGACGGGACAACACGCCGCAATGGGAAATCCCCGCACTATCTTACTTAGTCAGACCCACCGGTAGGCAAGCAGTGCGTGGGTGAAACGGTTTATTTACAATCGGCGATGACAGCGAAGCATTTTGGAGCAATCTAGACGGCTTCCAGCTTAACTTCCCTCCTCTCACTTACACCAAACGTTCGTAGGCTTTCTTCAAAATGTCCAGCCTCTGAGGCAGACTTGCAAGGAAATAAAAATCTTGGGGCGTCAAAACTCACCGGGGTCGAATGACTGATCTCCGGCTCCGTTTAAAAATGGTTGGCAGACATCGGAGGTCTGGTAATGAGAAAAACCCTTTTTGGTGGGAATAGATTGTTGGCGTTTCGTTTAGGAAGGGCTCGGCCGCAGCAGCTTATAAAAAAGGCACGCGGAGCATCAACTTCTCTTTTAAAAGCCTATAATTCATCGTCCACAGACAGCCTTCGACTCTACTAACACAACCACACCAGGGCACGGTTATCTGAGGAACGGAGTGACTACCATCGTTTAGCGTCACAGTAGCGCAAGCCATTACTGGACGGTCTTCTCCCAGTTGCACGTTACACAAAACGAAGTAACAGATAGAGTGGACACGGCAGACTAACAGCAGCAAAATGTGCCGTGGTAGCCAACACGCGGCTTACAGCCTAATTATAAAGTCATCGATTTTACAGGAAATAAAACAACCGGCATTATTTACGGTTCGCTGGCATATCCATCAATGTCTTCAGCCAACTAGTTGACGGGTTTCTGGACCTAGGTTCACTGTACGTTGTTTGATTTCATGCTCACGCACCAATTGAGGATCTCCACTTGGATTCTCATACTCCATGGAACGAAAAAATAGGGCACGGTAGAGTAGACGCGCACTCATCATACGCAACATGGGCCGCAACCAATGAAGCCTACTAAGCTAAATGCGATAGAATATTCGGAGCCACCTAACATTAGACTACTATGCTGCATGTTAATCGCACGATTGGTTTATTCCATCTCGAGCGATGAACGTTTGCGCAGCACACAAGCTCAACGTCTCACAATCACACAACAGAACTGAGGGCACCGTCAAACAGTAGCCACGACCTTTCAGTGCTAGTGAAATATCCGATCGATGCCTCGTGCTCCAGTCAAATGTACGCCGCTCGAGTCCTCCATGTACACCGGGTTACTACTATCGCGCGACACTTCTTAGTCGCGAAACGGTCAGTATTTGATGGATCCCCGCTAAGCATCAAGCCAACGACTGACGTTCAGCCCTGTAACAGCACTTTGAACTTCGAGGGTGCAAAACATGACAAGCAGGGCCACAGCTTGCAGTTCAGTTTCAGTTTGTACAACCATTAATCTTGCACCAACGTGTTCCGTTTGTGGTTGCAACCTCACAGCACTATCTGCTCAAATGAGAGAACAAGGAACAGTGAAGATCGACTATGAAGTAATAGGCTGAGGAAGAAGTTTCGAGTACGAGAACCACACCGACTGCAGCACTGGATCATATCACAGTGACTCCAATCACTGGTTCGGGGGATTTCGTGGACCTCAACCCGACAGTTCATCTGCACCTACACAAGCCAGTCAACTTGTTGAAGCTTTCATACTTTTCACCCAATTTATCAGTTGGCCATCCCGACCCATCCTCCAAGCACCAGCTGCCTTAAAGAACAGCGTACAACGGAGCGGTCGTTCTGTTGGCGTGGGCAAAGCATGCCCTAACCACTTTAACCTATTCTGATTCAGTGCCTGATCTAGGAACTGGATCTTGGGGCCCATTACTTAAAGCCTGACTTTCGAAGTAACCTTAAAGTCCCCCAACCATATCTTATTAACAGTACGAAGGAAACGGAATCGGAGCATCGTCACGCCTATACCGCGAATTGAAACGAGATCGCTTTGGACCGCATATATCCACACTTGCAAGCCGGACGCTCGCATCTGAAGAACTAACGCGGCCCCTATTCCTTTGCCCACGACGAGTCGGGACACCGAATACGTCACACCACCAGTGAGCACGATGCACGAAAGGTGACAACCGTCCTCGGCATATCTTTCCCTTTGGAGAGCACTAAAAGGTACAACCGGTTGACTGCGTCAAAGACGCTATTCAGGTCGGCAGCCATGCCCGCAGAACGTCGTGGTTCGTTCAGAACGACTGAAGGGTAGAAATCTGGTTGGTTGCATCGACTTTGACTAAATCCGGCTTGTTATTGGCGGACGCTAACCTCATCAACCAGGTCTCAGACGTCAATTTCCTTTTCCGTAGCGCACGGTAGGACCAACTGAAATTCGCCGCCAGAGGCACCGCATACAAACCCAAACGGCTTCGAATGCTACCTGGGATAATTATCACTCCTATTTTTACAGGTACCCCCTGATCCACCGGTTTACACCGTCCTTTCTAAGGTCTACCATAACCTGACACTGATGTCGTCAGACCGCAAATCGAGTTAGGGATTGTTGCAAACCTTCGCCACTTTCTGTCGTCCCCGGTGGAGTACATGACTAGCAAATCCCTGTTTCTCCTCAGCTTTCACAGATGTTCAACAGGACGCATCTGGCTTTATAGATGGCGAATTTACCTAGCTCAGCGATAATGGACGGAAAATCTAACAGGTTGGCGATTGAGACATCCCGATATTCTACGTGCATTACACCTTCAAACTGCAAGGTGCTAGTTCGAATCTGGTTGCGGTCTACGGCCGAGGTCTTTGCGGTGAATTTGACTAAGCGCCCAGGTAGCCCGATTACAACGACTTTGAAAACACGCTACATTCGCTGCGAAAATCACGATCTCCGCGAATCTAGATTCTTGGGACTGCAACAACTTCTTGGTTTTCTTTTAGGGAAATTTGCAATAGCCCCCGCCCCTCCGCGTTGAAGTCTTAAGACTTCAGTTTCGCCGTCGACGTCTCCGAAGCTCCAGTTTCGTAAGAACTTTCGATGAGCAGCGGTGGCTTGCCGTCCTTTCTATAGTAGTTTGTAAATACCGTTGCGTATACTCGCTCACAGTCTACTTTCCTCTGTCGTTTCCAGGTGCAGGGGAGACGCTGAACCAGAAGCGGCAGGCAGACTGACTTGGTGTAGCGATGGTTGCAACCTGACTTCTAGGTTAGGGTCCAAAAGATGTAATTAGGTCAAAAAACGGTCAGAAACGCCCAAGTCGGAGTCAGCAGCGCCAATGCTGCATGATTCGCCTGCAAAACCCGTGGTTTACAAAAAACTGAAAGCAAAACAGAACTTTGCGGACAGCTAGTAAAAATAGTTGCCTTACTGTTTATATTTTTCCACTTTCAGCTTTTCTTTACGGATTCATTTTAATTTTGTTGCATCGGTGAAATATGTGCATATGGCAACAGGTCAGACGTTGCCACGCGCAGCTGTGTAACAGCCATACTAGTTTGTTTGCATAGCTGAGCGGTTTAATTTTAAACATGTTGTAACAAAATAACAACGCTAACAATGGAATTGCCCAACTCAAATAACCAGAATCACAAATGTACGCATATAAACGTGTACACCAAGGAATTCAGTTTATATTTGACAATCACGAGTGCTAATGTCCCTGGAATGTACATCGAACGTGCCCGACGCCTGGCGCAAATGATGGTATATCAATCGGAACTGAAACTGTTCCAAAGCAACAATTAAATTGGAGTTCGGGATTCTTTAAGAAACTTTCTGACCAGTCGTTTTTTCGTCTTCCAGGGGTTAAGGCGCTGTTGGACGGCCTACTTCAACGTTACTCACGGACAGGAAAAAAGACCAATGTCGAGGATACCTGCCTGCGAACAGACAAGGTTTTACTCAACAACCCGTAACGGATAGAAACATTGTTCACCGTCGCGCAGTACAAGACCGTGCGAGTTAATCGCAGCCCTAAATTCATTGACCTGAAAACCAACTTGAGCAGGAACGTCAGGTACTCGACACTATGGCGGTATGCGCTCGAGCCACCGCAATTTTAGGTTAGATAAGTGCTTGAGTTTGGCAAGTTAACAAGTACTAACCTGCAATCACACGGTGCGGGTTGATTACTTACTTTAGAACCGGCTACTGCTGCAACAGCTAAAGACGACAAGTGATGCAGCATGCAGACCTACCGAGTGCTCCCGGAACGTAAGAGTTACACAAAAAGCAAGACAGATTGCATGCAATAGGGGATAAATATCATTCAGCCTACACACCGAAGATGAAAACGAACCACAAGTTATGAGCATGCTCAAGACATCAAAGCAACGGTGGTGGCAAATCCCAAGGTAACTAGCATCGCCACGGTAGCGGTGGCCAATGTACCTTCATTTTGGCATCTCTCGAAACCTTCGAACTCAACCGCGGTGGATAAGCCTAGCAAGAGACGCCCACCAGACCAAACCAGAAGTTTGAAATTTAGAAATCTAGGCTCCCAACAAGCATCATTGCGTATCACAATGACGACAGTCGTCCCACGGTTATATTGCAATTGGAAGCCTTTCTATGTAGGGAGAAGTGAATTTCATTTATTTAGATACGTTTGTATTGAACTTTAACATCAACAGTTCAGACAATACTACACAGAAGCAGTTTAAAAAGTTATGCACATTTTACCGAGTTTATAGTAATTGATTCACGTGGACGAGAAATGCACGTCTGGCTCCATCATTAATCCTGTTTATTGAATTATTTCGACATCGGTGTTGAATTTTGATAGCCAGTTTAGGTAGTTAACTACCAATGACTATTGTTGGTCAGTTTTCATTCCAGGGCGAGCGTAGGGATGGGCGCGACCGCGGCCACGGGCGTCAGTCAGACCAACTTTTCCCCAAGAATCGTCTTGTCCTAGGTTAGAAATTTAGACCTCAGTTAATTTGGTGGTTTGCGAACGGCTACAGGAACGGAACAAGCAGGTCTACTTACCATAACTGGCACCGAAATCTTCGTATACGTTAGCCGTATAGTCCGCTTGTTCATATACTGGCATTGTCGGGTAGACAGCAGGTTGCGTCCCATTGTTGTAGGCCTCCTGCACTACTGGAGCCGGAGGAGGAGGCGGAATTACAGGCGTACCGTTGGCGGCCGCTCCACGATTTAGCCACGGTTTTCCGCGACCACGGAATGTGGGAGACCCAGCAGTCGGAACAAAGCCACCTCTCGGATGAGGGGAACGGCCCCCGCGCATTGGTCCCCCGCCCCGAGGAACCATTGAAGGTGATCCAGCAGGCACCCAAGGAGGTGGTGGAAACTCCGTGGACTCCTGGTCGAAATAACAGTAACTTTTATAACACAACTAACCGGGAGCATGATTTTCCTCAACTCCGCAAGGGCGTGAGAAAGCCTGTAATATGCTTCCGCCGGAGGTGCAAGGCTGTCAACTTGAAGGTGTAGTTTTTGTTTCAGGTGTTGATACTTTGGATCTCCATTGGACAGGAGTTCGCGCTCTTTAGCCTCGTCCCGCAACGAACCCGCCCCCAATATCGCCATTTTTGTTTTTGTACTTTCTTGGACCGCCCGCAGCGTTGACCCACCGGGACCCAACAGCTTCCCCACAAAATTCACCGTTGGGTACTGAGTCTGGGGTATGTCGACCTTCACGCGAATTTTAACCTGCCGATTTGACACCAAATCAATGGATTCAGCAATACCCCCGCGCAGACGGAAAAGTTCTACAAGCGTCAGCAAATGCGAAGAGGTCGCCTACCATTCTCAGCCAGAGCATGAAGAGCAGGAAATGCCGCCTCATCCAAATTCTTCAACTCCCGAACGATCGCTTCAACTGTAGCCGACTGCTCCGGTCGGGGTTCACCCATCTTCATCTTCCAGCGCACTACGACGGAAAGTGGCCGGACGCACTAAAACAAACGGACCCACTAACAGTTTCGAACAATTTCTTGAAATAATTTCTCTCAGATCGGAATACATTCCAGGACTTTGTGACACCAGCCAGTAATAACTTCCGATTTTCTGCATCTGATGCTAGTATGATCTTCCCTTGTCGTAGAAACGGGGAAACGGGTTTCGGTTCATACCTGTTGAGAATAGTTCGAAAATCGTTTAATTTGTCTTAGTGTTCTAAAACGTTTCACACTGGTTTTGCCTTGATCTATTCAGAGCTTACCGACATGTCTCCATCGGCAAAGCCTTTCGACGTTTAAGATACAAGAGGAAGTTAGTAAGACTTACGGTAATTTCCTACTACCTAAACTCCACTCCCGTACTCCACTTGCCTGCCATCAACCTTTGGGCCAATTTTTGCATCCCTATTACTCGGCCGTACACTGCTGGAATACTGGCAACCCGGAGACCTGGGATCGAGCAGCGTAAAAATGCCGACCGCATGGGATTGTCAGCGTACAACATTACAGGCGGGTTTGAATAACAAATATACGTTTCGGTACAGGATCCCCTCTTAGTTTATCAGAAAAGGTTTCGATCTGGACCGTACGGAGGGTCGGAAATTCATGGGTGTCCGGATGCCTTGGTGCCGCTCGCAAATAATGTGCCACTTGATTTGTTGTCCCGCGGGTCCTAGTTGTTGGTGGTTGACCGTGCGCTCCGACGGTCAACTTGGAAGAATTTCCGAGAGGTGAAAGCAGGATGTGTGATCCAGCAGCTTAGCTGCCCTCAATGATAGGCAGTGCTGAGGAAAATATTCCAAGGAACTCATCTTGCATGGGAATTCATGCGATCGCTGTCTAACAAGTAACTTCAGTGGTTTAACCTATGTATGTATTAGTTTGTCCCAACGTGTGCTAGTTCACGCTCGCGGCACAACTTCGACGCTCACTGCATTGGGATACGCCTGAACCACGGGCGTACTTCTCTACAGTGATATTGGTTGTACAAGTGAAGGGGGATCTAGGTTATAGTTCAAGTAGTCAAAGTACATCCACTTTTCTCTGTGCGCGTGTCTGTGTGAAACGAACATGGGCCGAAATTATGGTTTGGGGAATGCGATTCACACCCATGCCCTGGGTGGCTCAAGTTCGCCCGAAATGTGACGGATGGAGAAAAGTTCGACGCAGGTGGAGTCTTCTATGCCATGTCGGTTATGATGGTAAAAATGCGGAAATGAGATACAGCAGCAGATCACCTGGGCTAAAGCTCTGACCCGGACGCCATGCGCACTTTGGAAGGTAACGCTGGTTATTCGCCATCGCGGCTACAGAGCCGCTGGATAGAAGTGGAAGCCATAGGCCGGGGTGAACTGGGGACCAACTTTGAGTACTTATCGGATTACCTTGACCGGTAGGTAAGAATTTTCAGCCCGGGGGAGTAGCAGGCCGACGAAGCCAGCTACCGGCCAACTGCAATGTGTTGTGAAGTATCATGATTGATTGAAGCCTTGGGCAGGTACGCATGACATTTCGCGCGACGGCGCGGCTCCCTTTGAGTCCAAAATTGTGAGGCATCTACCACGGATTGTTAGACTCTCGGGATTTTCCACGGCCCTTTGGAACCGCGGTAGAGAACGGCGAAAAGAATTGGGCCCGCTTCACCTGCCCGGAAAAGTTTCACCACGCAACAGCTTGCCGCTTACAGTTCCGTTCACGTGAAGAGGCTTTCCAAGGCACGTAACAAAGTTTGCCTCTTTAGGCTCAGGGGGTGCCTGTCCACGATATAACAACGACCACTGTAATTTGCTCGATTTCTCAGTCCGCCCAAAATCCAGTTTACTCAGGTATAGTGGCTGCGGTAGTGGTTACCCCACCGGGTTGATAAGGGGCTGTGTCCTGTTGTCAGCCGGCCAGATACAACTCTGGTGAGTTATCCGGTTGCTCAAAAACACGACTTTCAGAGGCCCCGGCGATTTGCCGGTGAATGCGGCGGGGATGCAGGTCGTGGGTGCCGGGCAAGTGGGTTTGCAGCTCGTTTCTCCGGACAGCAGCAAGCTGACCGAGCCAACGGATGGATATACACTAGCAGACCTGCCGATGGGAGCCCCGAAGTTGGCTGATGTCCAGGTGGGCGCATCAGCCAGACTGCAGCGTGGTTGATTGGGGAAGTGAAAGGGTGGACACACTTCAGTCACACTGGTTTACAGACCTGAGAGTCAGTGATCACCAGGCCCCGTACGAATTGCGCAATGCATTAGAGTGGATTCCACATTGCTTTTCAGGAGCGGTAACACTACCGAGGGCCTGAAGTCATAGAGGGGCGAATGAACGAGCTATACGATCGCAAATTTCGCGGGCTAGGGGATGATCGCCCAAATGTATCAGGGGAAGACCTCATGACCTTAGCGAGAGCGGCAAGTACTCATGAACAAATATATTGGGCGGGTGAAGCTTGAATTGGGGCACCTTGGGTCATTAAATGGTACTCCGCCATCCGCGTATCACTCGGCCGTCAAATAAGGGTCGGATACATAGTAGCAGTGAGGTCCTTCGTGCTGCTTTCCAGTGCGTCTTGATGTGGTCTCTACCTCCAGGCAGATGGCAACGGAATATATAGTTCAGACATCAAGTCATCGTGACAAGGTGTGGAGGCCCTAACGGCTGAACTGTTCCGCGTGTATCTAGATGAGCTGAAAGGCTGCATCCCGAAACCCCCAAAATGACGGCCAAAGACAGCTACAGACATGTTTTGGTGCCGCAGCCGTAGAATTTCTTTATCCCCTGAACGATTTTTCAGCTCATTAAGTTCGGAATGACATTTCATCACTAATTATTCATTTTATATTACCTGTTTGCCAGTCTGAGGGTTAGTGGATAAGACGAAGACATTTTCCCGGTGTTATTGGTTGTAAAATCTGGAGTGGTGCGAGCCCTTGGCCGCTTGCCTCTCTTGACGCGAAGTGTGCCTCACACTTAGGAGAACGGCTTGAATACAGTGTCTCTACTATGTTCTGCCGCTTGGAGGAGACATATATCCGAAAAGGTGACTTTATACTGCATGAATTGTCTAGGAACTTCGTGAGATTAGGCAAAATGCGTCACATCGGGTCTCGCACATGCATTCAGCTAAATACGGCTTTAAAGAACCCACCACAGTGGCTTAGTCGTGGACGGTTGGCGACAGGTCCTGCTTCACGTTTTCAACTTGACGCGTGTTCACCATCTCATCGTTAAGTAGCTGAATTAAAAAAGCATGTGGCTCTTATGTCCACTCCCCAGAAGGTTTATTTTCTGCTCACACTCACCGGCTGGTTCTGCAAAGCAATGTGACAAGGATGATGAACCGTGAAGTCACACTCGACTGGGGTGAACTAGCCAGCGAGCGCACAACCGTTTGCCCCTAGTGCCCTTAGCGGTAATACCGTTGTACTGCGCGCTCTCTGTCATTTGTACTGCAGGATGAAGATGCATATCTGCCGGGTGCGCTCCAGCAGGCCGTTGACAGGGCCAAAATCGGAGAACCGTTTTGCTGAAAGTGACTTGAAGCGCGCTGAACCCCTCATTATTAGGATGTGTTCCAGGCTGCTGCAAAAGCTTCTTGGTTGTGCAAACCATTTACACTGATGCCATAATCTATATTGCCATTGAAGGTGATGAGTCAAAGGTAAAATGTTTGAATAAAAATTGATGAAAATGAGCAATTTCAACTGATGTTGGCGCTCGTCTACGTGGGTTAACCTGTGGCTAGGGGAAATTGGAACTCGTGAGATTGCTGCCGCAAAATACTTTCGGTGCTTAAAACCATGCAAAATTTTCGTTTGCCCTTACCACTTGACCTTGGAAATGCCTGTTTTGAGATTTGTGTGGACCACGGGTGTATTTTTATCCAGTGATATTGGTTTTGGTTTTGAGTCTTGGTGACTGCATATTTGAGGTTCGTTTCTACTCGTGTTTTGATTAACTGTATAATCCGGGTATCGTAGACTCTGCGAATCAACTGTGTTTTGGAATTAGGGATTCTACTCTGGCTAGGCATTGCTCAGATGTCGTTCGAAATACTCGGATGGATCAATTTCGAGGGAAAAGGTGGCCAGGAATCTAACCGGCAAGTTTCGGGTGAAATTTTGGATGCCTTGGTTTTGTTAATCCTGTCGGATTCTGTAGTCCTGTCAGCGCCAGTTAAGGGTCTAGTGATACTGACCGTAAGTACATTGATATTTGTAAGTCTATGACTGAGCGATTAGACAGGCTGTTTGCCGCCCCTTAGGAGCAGGCTGAGATAGTGTAGGGTCAGCAAGCAGAAGACGGAACTAGTTGCCGTGCAATATCAGTCTGAGAGCAAAGGCCGAATAGATAATAACGGTGACGCACCGGCGAAGCTAGTCGCTCCACCAGCTCAGTCTTCCTTCGACTTACGTAGGGAGGTGTTATTGATTTTCGACGGACGCCCGGACAATGCAGCATGTTCATGAATTAGTTCGAAGGTTTCGTGGAGCCAAGGCATCGGACCAAGGCAGGGGGTGTTGTACCACACACACCATTGTCACGAATGATCAAAGGAAGCTATTGAAGGATGCTCCATGTTGACTGCACCTGAGACTTAATTGCAGCAGTTCTGTCAATGAAGGTAATGCAGACTGTGGGAAGTTGTATCGACTGGACCGCAGCATTTCGAACAGATTCAGCGATCGCATCGAATTGCATCCAAAGCTTTAAGATACGTTTTGGTGCTCTCATCGCAAACAGGCTGGTAACCATAGGTGGGGGAACAAAGACTGAAGAGGAAGGCGGGTAAAATCAGCCGACAATCCCTTGTAACCATGCCTGTCCTTTGTGTTTAAGCTCAAAGGCAAGCGTCGTTGGCCCAGTTGCTTAGAGCGCCGGTGTGACTGACGAGATTTAAGGAATGAAAATGGTTTGAACTTTTACTGACGTGCATCGATGCCATGGCTCCAAAACAGCTGCGGCTCCCAGATTGCGACAGTTGGAGAGCGTTAATGCACAACTGCACGACGGCCATGACAGAGGGTTGTTGCCGATGATTGGAGGCCCAGAAGGCTTGAACCGCCAACTCGTGTGTGGTTTGCTATAAGCGTGTGTTAGATTGGCTGGATCACTTCTGAGCTTTGACAAAAAATATTTGATCACACTACACGTTCAATACAAATTCGTTGATCCGGTTGTGCGGCATTCACTGGCAGCGGGAAGACAACACGTGGAGCACCATATGAAAAAGGTTGCAGAAAATGAGCGAAGGCGCAACGACGAAACGGCCGACCAAAGGGTGTGAGCAACGTCGAAGACGCATGTCCGGAAGGGAGGAACGACAAATGACCCCCTCTCTGAAACGCAGAATGGCTTTGGACTGGTCTGATTTCGGGGACACCAGGGTTGAATATGTTGTTCCCTGTCGGTAAAACGCGGGCAGCGAGAAAAAGAAAACACGCATGTGCTGTGACTTGCATTAAGTTTCGAGCTGAACACTTGGAAATTGCACACCCAGCAAATGTTGACCTGTTATCGCAGGCGCCGCAGCTTTTTTACGAACAGGGAAGGCGTGCCGTCCAACATAAACTGTGATAGCGGCTAACACTTTATTTGCGCTAATCGAGAACTTTTGCGTTGGAGAAAGAGCTTGACGCATGATAGTCTGAAGGATCAAATCTCAAAGCTTGGCATTCAATGGCGTCACAAACCTCCATACGTCACCGATCAAGGCGGTGTATGGGAACGTTTGGTCAGATCCGTCCAAGGGACAGTGCGGTCACAGATCAAACAAAACACCTGATGACGAGGTTCTAAATTCGGTGTTAACTTGATTAGAAGCAATAATAGACTACCATCCACTTATACCGGTTTCCTTCGGCGACATCGCCCATTTAACCTTAATTCCCAATGACCTTTCACCATTGATATTTAGCAGTGGTCTCGTGGAACCCAGTAATTTTTGCGGGACATATCATCAAGGGTAGAAGCAAGCCAGTTGTTTGGCCAAGGTCTTGTGGAGGTGATGGTTGCGAGATTATGTACCAGTTCTGCAAGTTTGACACAAGTGGATACTTATTGCAAGGCTTTTTGGGGAGGCCATATGGTAACTGTCCTTACCACAACCTATCGTGTTCCCGGAGTGGTTCCTGCAAACTTGCAAAGACGGCTAATTTTAGTATGGTAAACGGACACAGACTCGCAGTTTGCGCTGCATAATTCTCTTCTGGGGCGAGGAATGAGCGGATGATACTAATGTCTCCGAATGCCGACGGTAAAAAAATTTTCAAAGGCAGATGATTGGGATTGTGGTCACTCGGCGTGCCTAGGAACACACTGCTTTTATAAATCGTGCAGTTCCAAGTGAATGCTGAGTAAAAAACCATTTTCTGGGGACGTTTGCGAACGTACCACTCCTTGAGACGGTAATGGTTGGATCGATTCCATCTCCTTCACATATCCCTTGCCCTCAGTTATCCTTTCTTCCATCGACGAGATATCATAGCATGTGCCGTTGTATGAGCTTGCAGTTCAAGTACATTCCATGTCCTTGCCACTATTCTGTCAACCAAAACTTCAGACGCCACATGTCTTTTACTTTTCTCCAACAAAATGCATTATTTCATTCTACTTTCGCAACCGTAGATTTACACATAAAAGTGCACACGCCCCTGTTTTTGCGACAACCGTTATCACGTAATTACGTACAATTTTCCGGAATCCCAAAGGAGGTTGTTGCTAAACGGAAGGCTGCCTTTTATCTTGGTGATTGTTTATGACGCACGTGCCTATGTCGTTCCTCAGGCCCCGTTTCGTGGAGCAAGAAACTGCCTCTTCCAGCAAGTTTGTATGATCCGTTGTAACTGGATGTTTTTGCAGTCGGTTCTGAGTTATTTTTCTTTTCAGGACCATGGTAAAACCTTAGAAACAAGATGCCCTGTATGCTGTTATCTTTTGTGCTACCCGTTTCCACTTCTTCCACTGCTTAACGGTCTTGAAGCTTTTCCAATCCGGCTCTTATATCAGGGTGAAACCGGTATGGCAGTGTCTGTTTGATATGCTCACTCCCTCCGCCAAATCGTGTCTTTCTTCCATAGTAGGGTCATTTTATCACAGTCCAACATCAAGAAATTTGGTGCCTTATGGCTCTTGTGTTTGCGATCCTTTTATCGGCCTTTCTATAGCATAAACGCTATGAACAAAACTGAATGACTCACGGGATACTCAAACATTATAAACATGGCGGAAACTGATTCCGTGCTTCGTGCGAACCCCTCCCATCAAAGCTATTTTGCGGGATCTCCGGACAAGTCCATGCTTGTCTCTCACAAATCATGACTAACTGATCTCATAATACTTCTCTGACTGTAGCCGTGGCTCCATAAAGCTAGATATCTTCAGATATTATCGTTTGAACGTAGGCACTCGGCCAGAGACATGACCGACCCTATTCCTCTTCTATCGGTACGTTTGTCCTATACATACACATGTTTGTTCCCAACCAATGATTATCATTTTTGACTCTGGATCCCAGTTTGCTTGGTTGAGCACGTGGCTGGTTGTTGCACTGTCTTCGCCAGTTCGCAGTTTTGGCTAAAGCGTTCGACTTGCTCCTGTGATTTCTTTGTGTCCACGGCTGGGCTGAGACCGATCCCTGTTAAGCAGGCATTATCTATTGAATATTTATTTGCGCACCGTAATTGTTTACAGTGTACCTTCTGGAATACAAGGAATTGGTGCCACTTGTTCCTTCTGCCTTCCAAGTCGAGGTACAGAGTCAAGAATCATAATAGAATTGTATTCCTGCCCTTGCAGATCGCTGGTTCATGAGATCTCGAGGGCCTTGATGGACGATTGCGCATCATGACCGGCTGCTGCTAATACCATTACTATTCAACCTCACGTTCCAACCTCACTGTTTTTTTAGTTTTCACTGTGGACATCTCCGAATTGTACCAAAGTAACCCCTTTCCTATTCGCCAAGGTGAAAGTGCTGTGTGATTTACAAACTTATGTCTTTCAAACATTAATCAACAATACGGCCAGGTAAGTGGGACCGGCATCGTCAGGTCAGTGACAAAATTACCACGCATTCAGATTTTATGTGATCTTCCGATGTTAAACTGTCGCCGTAAGCACCGAATGCGGGGAAGTACTCCTAATTGGCTAGAATATTTGGGAACTATGGATATTGTTTCACTTTGTTGGATCCAAATATCTGCATTCAGGAAATTTTATCTGCACCCGCCGTGAACTGTACCATATGGTGATTGGCCTGCATGATTAATGAGCCTGTCCTCTATGGCTTGATTTTGGACAATTGGTTGTATATTTGAGATTTGTTAACATTTATTTTACTAAATTCTTGTCTGGTTTTGCATTTGAATTCGTACCCTAGGAAGCTTGGTGTGACCAGAAGCGAGCGGACTTTGAACTTCATATGCTTGACTCACGTGGCCCTGGGTTATTTGAAGAGGCGCCACTTCAGGTTGCTGCGGTGCTTCGTAAAGTTTCTCGCAACAGAAGACTGCAAGCTGACGAATTCTTGATTTTACCCCGGCAACTCCTGGAGCATTGTTTCTTTTTTCGTTGCAGTGATGGAATCCAGTAAAGCTCCGCCCGAAATCTGTTTGGCAGTGTTTCGCCAAGCAGCTAACATAGTTCTCCAGCATCAACTGAAAACGCGGGTACACCTTGCTGAACTGTGACTTCCTGCGTCTGAGAGAAATTGAGCTCCACATGCGGCCTCAGTTCAAATTTTGCAGCCATTTGGATTTCGAGTGCCTTGGAAACGGGTGGGTTAACTCTGCAAAAAACCAGTGCCTAAGTTTAACATCCACCAGAATTATCATTCCAGAGTATGCAATTGCCTCTAGATGCAACTTTGTCCAACAGAATATTAGAAACCGTTTGACGAACTCCCGGCAAACAGTCGTTGAGACTTGCTTGCCATCAAGTTCATAGATATTCTGGAATGTCCTTTAGAAGTCCACAAAATGGGTCCTCTCACTAACACGAGCCTAGAGGAAGAGTAGGGAGTTGAAAGCGGACTGTGGTTGCCACATTGCATCCAGTGTTCGAGTGTATTCAGCACAGACAAACGGTGCTCACAGCCGTGAACACATCTTCATCCCACTTCAATAAAATGAGTAATTTGTTACCGCACTGTCAACGTAAATTCCATAGGCTTCGTTTAAAAGGCCAATTTACCTGTTCCTAAAAGATGTCCCTCTGTCTTGTTGTTTATTTAGCTCTTCTATTATGGCCATCCTCATACGTAAGGAAGCAAATCATAATTTTAATGTTGTTTTAGCATCTGATAACTCTTAGCCAACTAATCCCGATAAAACTTACGGATGGAAATTCCCGTAAATTTTTTTTAACTGCCGAGCTACTCTATTTTTTAGATTAGAACAACGCGACTGAGTTTCTTACTCCATTTCTTGCCTATTTTTCACTTCAGATTCATGTTCTCGACGGTATTGCAATAATTGTACGAATTCAATCACTGGTACTGTGCCATGCCCGCCAGTTGCTATTCATTTGGCCGAAACGGAAGTTCGTTTTCGAAATAAGAATGGAATGTTACCTGCTTATTTCCATCTGTGTGTGCTGCGAAGTCCTTGGCCCCCACCGCGCTTTCATTCAGCATCCATTATCCTAGCTCAGTTCACTTGAATCCCCTTTGCAGTATCACTTTGTCCCTGACATGCGTCGAAAATGCAGAAATTAGCTGATAGGCACTGAAACTGAAGCTGTAAGCCAAATTTTCATCTTGGTTTATTATAGAGTAAATTATTGTAGTCACTTTCAATTACATATTTCCTAGGTATTTCTGTAGCTTTGGGACTGAAGCATTGTACAGGACTGTAAGATTCCCTGGTTATGCTAGAGACAAACAGAATGCGATCCACTAGCTTGCACTCTGGATTTGTGGGTAACATTGGCTGCGAGTCCAAGGCTTACTTGCGAAAATAAGCCATGTCTACCCAGCGTGTACCGCTAAATTGGGGTGATATATCTTGATACTAGGTTATTAGTTTAGAAATCAGTAATCCATGAATGGTTCAAAATGTCACAAGGCAATCATATATTGGACGAACTCAACAACGAACCTTTCCATTCTTGTACATCCAGATGTTCGTTTAAGTATTCAACAAATTCAGCAATATGTGCAATATGCTGGGATATGGTGAGCTAATAATCAAAGCATCAAACACGCCAAACAAACTGCCATCGTGCTATCCCTTGTAAGGAACGAAACTTATGAAATCATTGTCAATCTGTCCTATCTGAAAAATGCAGCGCCTCCGAGACACGCTGAAATAAGGTTGTCTTTGGGGCCACATGTCCGCCAGTTCAGCTATAAACCCAAAGCACCAAAATTTCTTGGCTTGATAGCAGTACACTTCTGGTGCCCACAACCTTTCCTTGCCCAACAAACAGGATTTACCATTAAAGGCTCAGATGGAAGTTTGCACCTCTAGTTGCTCCTGTTATGTTTCGGATGGTTTCCTCTCTTCGTAAGATCTTTAGCTGGCAGATTATGTCTTTTGTTCAAAGCTACCTGGGTACCTTCCAGGATTCCCTCTTTTTTCTGTAACCCATTAAAAGATGATGATATTCTACTTACCAGGGAAGCATCCAAGCCTGCAAAGGCTTCACAACGTACAACAATTTGTGTCTCGGCTTAGTATTTTAAACCACGCTTCCGACAGCCCTAAGAGCCCATTTGAGCCCAAATCACATAGGAGGATGAATCGGTGACATCCAAAACAAAACATGAAAACATTTTAAGCTACGCAGGCAGAAACAACGTTGTGCCACCACCCATTTTTCATATGGTACCACTCGCCATAACCGGCTATTATGTTGCTGAGGAATTCGACCCATTCATTACTTCTTCATTGGCGCCATCTACTATTATGGTACTCTCTGCCAATTATCCCGCCAAAAGTTTCTCCCTGGACATAGTTTCTTCCGATGCCAAGAAAAACTTCTAAATTTTGCCTGGCCGCAGCCTTTCTTAAGGTCCAGGCCCGGAAGATCTACTTGTTGTTCCGTCTCCTAACGGCGATCTGCCATCACTGCTAGCTCCCCCTATCCCTTAAAGTATTGGCTTATTACCACCCGGTTTGGGGAGATCACTTATATTTTCACCGCTTAATAAGGGTTTTTGAAGGTCTCTAGTTGCCTTTCAGCCAGCGAATCGCACATGATTTTCATAATAGTGGGAAATCATGTCAAGTTTCTCAATGCAATACTTCTATGAAAGCAGTTTTCTGAATACCAAGCAACATGGCTGTCTTAGGTCGTCATCTTGAATGGCCTTGGCTATGCGGTTATTGCTGTTTGCCTCGATAGGACCGAGGCACTCGACAGTGTCCCACACCCACATCTCGGTGCCAAATTGTATTTCTTCAGAGGGTGACCTCATCCTTATCTTAGCCATCGACCCAGTTATACCAGCGGGTAATCATTTGTTGCAGATGGACGGATATCTAATTCTAACCTTATTACCGGCGGTGTAATACGGAGCAGCGCTTTTGTTGTTCTATGTGCATTGATGACGCGTTAAACCGCATTTCTAATAACATCCCTTTCCTGTTTTCCGAAATTACAAACTGGCTACTCCCACAATACTGTTAGTGCGGTTAGCCGTAGTTACTCTGGATTATCTCTTGCGCCTACACGATGCAACTTTATTCCTGGTTTTGCTGGAACTTGAGTGTACACATTGGCCATAGCTTTCCGTGCCACGCAATCCAGCATGCCTTGTGTCATTTCGTTTTTTACAACATACTCTCATCCTGATCAATCATGTAATTAGGTTTCCTGTATAAACTCTTCTATTTTGGACAGAATACTAGATGTCCGAGTGATCCTTGGTAGACAGATCTTGATAGATAAAGTCGCTATGAAATTCAATAATAACAATAATAATGTATATTTCTCGATTTGCGAGAGGCACGCGCAAGGCAAGATAAGAATTGTGCAGATAAGGCGCAGTGCAGACACGGAAAAAAGAAACCAAACAAACATTGCGATGTTTTCGCTCACAAGATCACAGAAGGCAATGTGATTTGCTGAGCACGAGGTTTTGACTTTTAAATCAAAGCTCGATAATGATTAGCAAGGATTTTTCTATGACTGATTACCGGTCCTACACTGCGAGTAGTACTATGTTTGAATGCATCAAAGTTGCGTATAGCGGGCACAAAATATGGCTGGAAGTTAATGGATGTCGCCGTCAGTATGCAGCGGTGAGACAGGGCTTCCCTAGTAAGTGCAACGGGGTCTTTTCTTATGCAGAAAGTGCCTACAGAAAGAAACTCAGACGCGGAAACAGATTTATCGCTCTGGAACTGGAACTACTCCGAGTCCGACTAATAGAAAAAATTTGTCGCCCTTCCAAAATTAGCTTCAGCTACTAATCGCTACCGTTCTCTTGGTAGAGCACCCGAAATTGGTCCGTTGGCTAATACCTTCGTAATCGACAGTGCTCCCTAATTCAAGCAATTAGGCGTCTCCACCGCGTGGGATCTCCTATTTGCCGGGGTGTGCGATGTCTTTGAATAACCAAGTTCTAATAATAATGTCATATGCCATTTTAAACCAGATACCAATAGAGCAAAAGCAGAATGGTTTTAATCACCGAGTAACAATTACTTCTCATCGCTTATCTCCATTTTATTTGCTCACAGCCTTCATGATTCTCACGCACTTACCACCGCGATGTATACTCGATAATTTTGTTGAAGCTCGGACTGGGCGTGTATATGATTTCAGCTGAAGAAGCATGACAGTAGTATCCAAATAGGAAAGTCAGGGTTGGGGGTTGAAGAAATGAGGAGTTTGAAAGTTCTAGGTAGGTTGCCTTTGGCCTACTTATAATCCGTCTCAGACAATGTGTCGGGGTGCGAAGCACTGAAGGATTTCTGGTTTAGATGTAACATGTTGATCTCTTTTTACCGGTGAGGTCAGGATATCCTCCTGGCCCACCTTTGCGGACGGATGTGATCATTAGTTTATTTTATCATTATGAGATAAGACTGGCATATCTTTATACCTCACTCTCTGCGTTACACACCAATCAGTCTCCAATTTTAATGTTGCACTCACCATAGATTTCAGCTAGGATGTTTACAGAATGCCGCCTTTCCTCCGTTCTTCCCCTCAGATATACGCGCTTGCCGTACAAACCAACCAGAGCTCACCATTTACGTTGTAGCTGCCGTCTCGTATGTTCACGTACAACATAAAAGCAAATTGCCTCAAAAACTAATATGCCACACAGATCTAACAAGCATGTCCTGCTTTCTAGGCCATCCTGAAATGCAGAGATGTTAATCCGCGTGATTTGCCAATGGAAATTGACTCTCTTCACTGCTCTTCTGTTAGGAACTCTGGTCGCGTAATGCGATCCCCAACGCCAAAGTGGTTTAAGCAGAAAAACACTCTGGACGACACATCTTGACCGGTAGATGCGCCCGACTGTGGCATACACACCAATCACACCAACAGTGAATGTCCAAAAACACCCTTGTGCCAATCCTCTCGGTCGATTGTGCTCGTAATTATGGATGTCCACTCCGGTTCCCTTCAGGGCAATTCTTCTTCATGTGAATGCCAGCAGTTGGAACTTCCTCATAGAAAGAAGCAAAAGGATCCATCCTCGTTTCACACTGGATCACCAGTGTTGGATATTTTACTCAACTTGCTGCGCACAGCTCTTCGCTTTCCTTTTCACATTTTGGCGGCGTTCTCTGTCGTCATGTCCTCAAACAGTGGCTTTCAGTAATCTAAATCTACGTTCTGCTGATTTTCATTGTTTTAACCGGTTTCCTTACTTTCCTGGCCTCGGAAATCACCGTGAAAAGCACATCCTTTTGCTTCCGTCTCCATTTTGAAATCACTGGTATGTTGTCACCCTCCATTCTTTGCTTCAGCCATCGTGGTAGGGTCGGAAAATTGCTCATCCATCACCGTTGATTTTCGTTGGCTATCCTTGCCGTCGATTAGCCTTAATCAAGCGCATATAAAATTGTAAACTGTTGAATACTTCTACCGTGTCTCGACATTTGCAATTGTGATACGTATCTTTGGTGTACGTAAATGCTGAACTCCATGATGAATGTTTTGTGCTTGGTTCCTGGAAGACCAATCCAACTTACATTGACTCATCCTTCTGCCCACTTTTAGAATCACGCCATTAGACACGCCGTGTAAAACCGCTGTAGATCCCGACGATCAGAGACTTATGCCATTTCCATGCCTCCGTGCTTAGTGCAGAACACAAGAACAGAAACTAGCGACAAGCCGGAAGAAAAATTCCTTTTTACAGCCATTCGAGTGTAGTTTAATTACCCTGGCGCCATGCAGACCTCTAGATGCCCAAATTGGTCCGTCCTTGGATCTTCTATATTCACGGTATTGGCCAAAGCCCGACTGCCGCCACTCCTTGCCTATTAGTCTCGGCGAGTTTTCCCTTGTGATTCATTTTCAACCTTGCTTGCCATTACTCATCAACTGGAAGCACTTCCACAATAATTTGTGTGCCATCTATCACCCTCCCTGAAGCCTAAAAATTACCCCAATTACTAGCGCGCATCTTGCTATGCACTGGGGTGCCGAACGGCTCAATAATGAAGGACAGTGATAGACTGTGGCCTGCGGCACTGCCAGCCAGCTGTCTTCAGCGCCAAGTAGATCGTAACAAATTTTCTAAGACTCCCTAGGATGAACCGCCTCTAGGTACAACTATTCCACACCTCGTGGCAAGTTGGCTGCCGCCATTTCACCGGTTGCTAAGATGTAGAATCCGAAAAGCAGCATTAATCAGGCAAAGTTAGATACGTACAAATGTCTGCATCTTTTTAACCATCAACAAGCTCGGAAGACTGCTAAGGTCAAAACTAACCCTTCCACATTCAGACATACCTTATGACCAATGAACTGCCCCAGAGTTTTCTTAACCATATTAGTAAATTCAAACTTTTTTAACCCGCCATAACCGTTAAGCTGGGGTCTTCTCTTGACAGAAATTCTCTTTCCTTTAATACTCCAGATCCACCTAAACGCAGCACCGACAGACTATCAAGTCATGCATAAGCTGAACATTTTGCGCATTTCATCGGCCCGTGGTAATTGGCTTTGCATTTGGACAGTTCAAGCTTTTTCCACATCCACCAAGTACCTCTGTCAATAGCCTAGCTCCGCTATTTAACTGTCTTCTGACGAGGGCAGAGGTTACCATAAAGGAAGTTTGTGGGACTCAAGACATGCGTGCAGCTGTCAAATTAGAGGTCTATTGTATCCAAAAAGTCGGATGTTCCTGCAGACCATGAAAACCAGTCTCCCAGGCTCACATTTACAACACCAGGACGGATAAATATGATTCGTCTTCCGGGAAAGACCAAAACAGAAACCTGCGACACCTGACACTCTCCGCTGCAGACTATTTGGAAATAAGTCTTGTAGTGTCTACTCCAAATATAATGTTCTTAGAGCAGAAGAATACGCCTGACTACACAGAACTACCCGATGGTTGTTGAAAAGTCTATGAGACTATTAGTCAACCCAAAAGAAAACATCTAAAAATCAACTGTCGTTAAAATATCCTTACGGCCCTCTTACTCCGGATAACTTCAACAATTTTCCTCTGAAGCCCAGGGGCTATTCTTTTACTGGGAACAGATGTAAATTTAAACGGCGAACTCAACAGAAAACAGCAAAATTTCTTTCTGATGCCACCCTGGATTCCCGTTGTTGAGTATTTCGTTCAGTAATACGTTTTATTCCTCATCTTTCCTCGTTCCTTGGGATACCTCTGTGTTGTCCACAAACAGTGGTTCACCATGGTTCACCGTTATGTTCAAACTCTACTCAGAACTTGCTTATTTTATCGGCTGCATAAACCGCGGCACAATGTCTGACCACCAGCTTCCATCTCCATTTTATTATTACCTTTCGTCTGCCGTTGGCTTTTTATTCCTTGCGGCTTTTCATCCAATTTCGACAATTTTCTACCACGTACACATATTTTGCTGACCTCGGTAGCCGCAAATTCCGTATCCATCATACAAACCGGTCAAAATTTTAATAAGTTGGTTGTGACACCTTCCAATTAATTGTCTCGCTTTCAAAAAGCACCATTGTTTTATATAAACGCATTATTCCACGCAGAGTGGCAAGTTAATTTAGTCTCAAGAAACATACATGGTGCGAGCAGGCCCCACGTTTTACTTCCAGTTGTGAACCATGTTCTTCGCTCCGGCATACAACATCGCTGCGCCGATTGATCATGTCAAAACCCACACGTTCCGCCGAACCCGAAAAATATGTTATTGTTATTATTGTTGCTGATAAGGTACTCCAAGTTGCACACGTCTCCAGTAAATTCAAGTAACCAGGTGCGGATATGAATACCCATTGACAATTAATTTTGGACTTTAGTTTGTCACCAGCCATCCTGAATTCAAAAAATGATTTTATTATCGAGAAGGCCTACAATTCAACCCGTTCTTTTGTTACCAAAGTAGCAACAGCAGTAATGCGCATACGTCTCGAACTATGAGGAGCAAATCGACTTGCACTGATGTAGTATGGAAAAAGCATGCCGCGGAATACTTGCAACCTCAGTGGCGGTGAGTACATATGATTCATGCTTGCAGCTGAAATTCAGCAACTTGAAAGCCAAATGGCCATTATAGCAGACCTTGCCAAAGAACTTTTATCTTTCATCTTTTAAGCTTTACCTTTCGCTTCCTTTTATTATTGAAACAACAGTGTACATCAATATTCAGGAAGGGGGCCACGGCCAGTAGAGGGCTGTCAAGTGGAGAAGTTGAACGGCGGTGGGAGGATTCGAGCCCGCAACCTTAATTTACAAACGTCACGACCTTATCTGTTTGGCCGACGCAAGCGCAAAAAGGACTAATGGTCTTATCGTTAAAACATTCCGCACTCTGAGATTTAGGCTGATGCTATAAAAATCACTTAGTAGACCGCAAATGGAGTGCTGGAAGATAGTTTCTTCGAACATGCTTAGAGTTAATTATGTTGCGATGGAAAAAAATACAACGGGCATTCACAAAGAAACTTCTCGGTTCAATATCAAGCTGCAGTTACAGAGAATGATGAGGGCTGCTACAACTTGACCCTTTTCGGTTACATGGTGCCAAAAGTAACATCAATTCCTTTTCAAGCTCTGCTGGTCGGAAGCGCACACCGCTGGAAGCCCCATCCGACTCGCTAATGGGTGTTCTCGCCCCCTCAAGAATCGACCGCTGTCTCTTGTAATACCACCTTCCAAGGTGTCTTTTAGGTCAAAGTTCTTCAAAGTCGTTTGCTCAACCTTATGGAATAGATTTCCGGGCCATGCCCAGTCCTGTCAGAGTCTAACACAATTTAGGATTGCATTTTCCAAATTTCCCAACGTATCCCCCTTTCTCAGCTTAACTGGGACCAATATCAGTCTAGACCAAGCTTTTGAAGGCCATCTAGACATCTGGCTTAAGTGAAATTGGGTACCCAAACCTATGCCATACTATACCGTTTTCCTTCTAAAGACTGCTGACAACAACGACTTAGTCCTTATTCAATCCGTCTTGCAGCTCTATTAGGAAACCAAAATAAATCAACAGAAATAGATCAATCTAGGCCGTAACCAAAAATTTACTCCAAAATCTCAACACATCGGCCTCTATAACTATCCATTTAAGGTCCCATTATCTGTAGTAGGTCAGTAGTGCCGAGCGTGCTGGCCATGGCAACTGCTAAAAAACCAACAGCAATACTCCGTAGTGGTCACCAGATGCTTGCGGCCGAATTAGTTTGAATCAAAGTGGCAACCTGATGCATGTAATACCCCGATCACCCTACCACAAGTTTTTTACTATTCACCTGGAAACCAGTTTGATATATCACTAGGACACCCTCCGACGGGTTGCCTAAGACCAATCCACCTTAGCCTCCTAACCTGTCATAAATCCTACCACTTAACTTGCTTTTTAGTTCTCCGCCTTGTTTCATTCACGCGACCAAGCTTAGGTCGGATGGTATCTCTATTTCTCTACCGTTCATCAGTCAATATAACCTTAAGCTGGCACCCAATCAAGATTATTTCCCTTTTGTTCCAGACTCCGCACCCAGGCTATGCGCGCTGTTACCATTTACGCCCAGCTAAAGGAGAACTACGGATCTACTAGCTTCTCGCTCCTGCTAGGACGCTGTTAGCTAGATCTGGCGCTCGATTACTGGTCGGTTCACCCCAAACCGAGTCGCCGATCCCCTTGGATACTGCGACTCAGATGGATCTTCATGAACGGTGAAAAATACAGTTATTAATACCGCTGAAAGGCCTCGTTTGCCGTGAAAGATCAAAAATGGCGACGACAAAATTGACAGCGTTGAGGGTATCCATCGGTGGTGCATTTAAAACCTCTTTGCTTCATACGCAAACGTTTCCCCCACTTCACCTTCAGTCTAGGTTGCTGCCAGCCACATAAGGACGAAGTCAGCGGTCCTGAGAGTTCCATTTTCTCTATCAGCAAAAGGTTTCATAAAAGATTCTTCTGCAGATTGTTCGACAGACCTGATAGTATTCATCCGCCTTCTTGGGCATTTTATCGGCCCTTTATTGCTGTTAAATGCAACTCCCTTATTAGTCTTGCATAACGTTCCCCTTGGTTTTGACTAATTTCCGTCTAATTATCATACCCACACTGATTTTCCTCTTCTCAGAGTAACTTCCCTGTGTATCACGCAACGCTCTTGACGTTTTGCGCCCCTGGCCACATCTTGACATCCACCATTGAGCTCCTCTCAAGTGTTGTTCCAGCGACACACATATTTAATGTACTTAAACTTGAAATGACTTGCAATGCGCTGCTCACGATCAGTTCTAAAAAATTGTATAATTGTGCTAAGCAGTTTTTCCAGTTTTGAATTCTGTCTGACGTAGTTGTCACTGCGTGTTGCTTTGCAGATTCTGGTCGCGCCTCCAGAGATATTTAAAGTGGCATATATCCCCATGTCCTTTCTGATATCCATTGTTCACGTTTCCTGTGCATCATTCATGTAAAAATTTGCTCTCGCAAATCGAGAAATATACAATATCATTTAATATTTAACAGCATGGGATGAATTTCCCAATGTAGCAGATTGTCGCCATAAAAATTAGAAGAGAAATATGTATTGAATGTTTCTGCGATGTCTATAGAGGACTCTGCTTAAAGTGTTGAGTAAGATGATATTCGGAATGGTGGACGAGTTGAGTTGAGAAAGCCCTTTTAAAAATGAAGGAATTCTTCCCAGCTGGTTAAGGGGGTCTAAAGCTGCTTCACTAAAGATTTACTGCGACTTCAGGAGTGTCGCCTGACAAAGCTTAATAGAATTCTTGGGTTTATGTTAGGCAATCGGAGTAGACAGACGATTAATGGTAAAAAAGTTTTGCGTTAAGTTTGTCTGCCGCATTCTGTGGGTCAGGCGATAAAAAAGACGGGCCAATCAAAGACTTACAGAGCGTCAGGGATTTCGTCCCAGCGAGTTGACATATAGGGGGAGACGGTATGGCCGGTATACACGGATGACGCGCTTTTGACGTAGATAGAGCCTTCCTCTCCACACAAATTGTCAGTGTCCCATTTCTATCTGATTATATTTTGAATAACCTTTGACTGCCACCATACTAGTGTTGGCACAATCTCAAGTTAGATAACGACTCCTTAGATCGACCCAAGACCTCTCGCCCAGCTACCACTCTGCGATTTGACAAAACTTTTGGCACTCCCAGGTGGATCCCTTATAACATACAGCCATGCACATCGTCCCATTTCTTTAAAATAGCGGTCCCTGGGCCTAAACGTGCCAAGATCGTGGCAGCTAGACGCACCGCGTCCACACCCTCACAACCCATTCGCCGGCCTCCAGCGTGCACTGTTAGTGTCACAGACATGTTTTGGAGACTAATAATAAAATAAGGAGATTGGAGCAAGCGATTCATGAGATAAACAACAAAGTTTTACTGATAGATCCAGCGATTACAAAGCTGCTCCCTCCTACCTACCTAACTAAGACGCCCGAAAACCCACTACGCGAACATCTCGCTGGTGTCTGTCGGGCTATCGACTCAAAATCATCAGAAATTAAGCAGAGAAACCTAAGATCGTCTAATGCTGTGGTTTACGATGTCCCTGACCGCATTCCACTAGACTCGTCCAAAAACACTGTCCTCTCTGCTTGCAATATGACAGGACACCCCTGCCACTGTTTAAGACTACGTAAACGAATGTTAA
>LUCM01002022.1:0-23246 GCA_008360955.1 Fasciolopsis buskii | reverse complement strand
TTAGCGAAGCGTCCAGTGACAACGCAGATAGCTAACTTTAGCGAGCAAACGTGTGTGCCCGAATGGGTGAGCAATGACCGAGACACGATAAGTTTGCTGCCGATGGGGCAGCTCGTAGTATCAGCGGCAAACTAGTTCAGCTAGCCGCAACCGTGGGCCACCAATCACAGACACCGTTGCCTCGGTAAACCGGCTGGGTAACAGTACCAGATTTCACATAATCACCAGCAGCTGATGGACTGGAAGCGGTACCTGAATCAACAGGAAACGAACCCTCATTTTGCACAGGGGCCGAATTATTAACCGGAGTGGACATGGAATTACTTGGACCTGATCCAGGAATAGACGCCTGAGCACCATTTGACATAGCAGCTGCGGCAACCAAGGCGGCGGCTATGGCGGCTTGATGCTGTTGTTGTTGTTGTTGCTGATGTGGCGATTGGCGTTGTGCATTTGATCCATACGTCTGTGACTGCCCGTAATACGGCATTGTAAAGCTGCCCGAAATTAACGTAGCGGTCGCAGCTTGTTGCTGTTGTTGCTGCAAAGTTTGATGTCCGACAGCTGAATTCGCCGAAGTAAAAGTTGAGGTGGTTCCGGCGAGGGTCCCAGAACCTCCGGTATGGAACAAACCCGCCGGCAGTGGGAATACCAGGGTAGTGGTAGCGGCTCCATCACGACCGTGGGACGACGCTGCATGATGAGCCGATACTGAATTCAGCGCAGAAAACATGGAAGCAGGATGAAACGCTTGGTAAGTTGCACCAGGGAATGGTGTTCCAGCACCCGGAGGTAAATGTGGGCTGTAGCCACCGGTAGATACTGCTCACATAGCACCTTCAGCTGGGCTACTGGTGCTTCCTCCGTTATTTGGAGCGGGTGTCGGGTGCAAACCTGCCGCTGTTGCTGCGTTTAGAATTTGGTGCATCGCAACGGCGGATGGCGTCCCCGCTTGTAGTAAAGCAGGTGGATTCGGGTGTTGAGGTCTCGGTTGTGTTTGAAATAAAGGCATCGGAGGGGGCATGCCTTGTGAAACTTGCTGATCCACGTTTCCAAAAAGAAACCACCGCGTCCAATGAAGTCATGGTTACCACGGCACATAAGTCGGCTGAACTGCTGTTGCTGTTGCTGGCCGTTGAGGTGAAAGGTAGCGGAGGTGTCCCCTTCAGTCGCTGGACAACGGGAAGCATTATTGATGACCAAGGGTAGTGAACAGTTATCCAGAAGACCAAAACCTTCATTGGCCAGATTGCTGTTGTTTACCATGGGAAATGTGCTAACGTAACTGCTACCTTGATTCCCAGATTGTCGGCAGTCAAAGGACCCGTAATTCGGACGACGTTTACTGGCAGAACTGTTATTCTTGCCACGTCGATTGTCGCCGCTCGAATAAGTTAGTCTTGTCTTGAGCCACGAGGGCACGGGCTGTTTAGACTCGCGCAGCAGCTCTACCAAATCGCGTACGACATTCCGATTGCGCCCCGAGAAGAACGAAATTGCCGACCCTGGCTGTCCCATACGTCCGGTGCGACCGATTCGATGCACGTACTCTTCGATATCGGAGGGTAAATCGAAGTTGATCACATGTTTTACGTTTGGGATGTCCAAACCCCGAGCAGCGACTGCAGTAGCAATCGAAATCGGGGTGTGACCTTCACGAAAAGAGGATAACGCTCGTTCCCGATCCGACTGCGGCCGATCGCCGTGAATCGACGCAACAGGGAAATTTAACTGACTAAGGTAGTGCGCCAACGTATCCGCGCCCTGCTTCGTCTCCACGAAAACAAGGACAAGGCCTTCTGGGTCAGCTTTTTCTTAAAGCAATCGAACTGACATGTCAGGTTTGTCCTTGTCTGCAACATTTAATACTTCTTGAACGATGTTTTCGTTGGTGCTGCCGACACGTCCCATGGCAAGAAATATATAGGAGTGCAAAAAGTCACGAGCAAGAGCTTGTATTTCTTTCGGAAACGTGGCAGAAAACATTAAGATCTGTCGTTGTCCTGCAAGTGGCATTCGATGCTGCTCGACAATGCGCCGTATTTGCGGCTCGAATCCCATGTCCAACATACGATCAGCCTCGTTCAACACAAAATATCTTGCACGCTCCAGACTGACCTTTCCTCGACTAATCATATCCACTAAACGGCCGGGAGTGGCAACCAAAATGTTGCAGCCTTGTGACAATTCTCTCCCTTGAGCCATGATAGGAGCCCCACCGTAGACCATACAGGGACGTACCTCGGATCGGTAGGAGAATTTGCGTGCTTCATCGTAAATTAAGCATGACAGTTCTCTGGTTGGTGCAAGTACAAGGGCCGTTGGCGTTGCCTCGCCATTTACAGATTGCACTTGCCATTCATCATCGTGTCCTGTTTTCAGCAATCGATTCAGAATAGGTAACAAAAATGCAGCAGTCTTTCCCGAGCCAGTTTGAGCGCACGCCATGAGGTCGCGCCTGGCTGCGATGATCGGCAGAGCATACTTCTGTAATGGAGTTGGATGGACGTACTGAGCTCGCTCGATATCATCCTTTATCGTTTGGTGTAATTCAACATTGGTAAATGATGTAATGGGTTTAACAGTTGTCCAGTTAGGACCGGATTGAGTCACTGGGATACTGCCATACAACTGGAAATTGAGACCACGCTTCGGTTTCCCAAATAACTCTTGCTCAAGTTTCTTCGGATTTTGTTGAGACCAGGTTTGTTGTTCATTATAAGACTTTCTATATGGTTTGCAATTAAAGTTATTTTGTTTTGCGAAACCGTTTCCTTGCACCGGAGGTGGGGTGCCAAACAATCCCACATTTTTGAGTTTGTTAACAAGGCCCCAATGGTTAACCACAGAATATCCGTTTTAAAGTATTTACCCCAGCATCTGTGCCGGAATAACGTCCAAAACGAGGTCCACCGCGCTTGGTTCCAGCATTTGGAAGGGATCCAAAGATTTTAAGCAACTGGGGATGATTAGCATAGAAATAAGGCGGATCCGCGATTTGCTGCGACGGCTCACCTAAGCTGAGGTAGCCAAAATTTGTTTCTAAACTGTCCATAGCCGCGGAAAACGGTTTATAAAAAAACCGGCATCGTCGATGGTTTGGAACAACCACCAGTACGCCGGTGTGTAGCATGGCCGATTTGAACATGTGCAAACTCTACAAAGCAACATTCTTCATGCCGATAGTCGTACCTTGGTGTCCAGTACTCAATATTTTAGCGGAGCCAATGGCAGCCATAAAGGAAAGCCCAGGCCCGGTAACGCGTCATAAAAAGTCTGCATAGAGATGCAGAGCGAAGGCTTGTGAGCCTCCAACGAGCTACACATGTTAGTTTATATCAAGCCGAAGATCTAATCTTGGACAAGAGGTAAATAGGTAGTGGCCTGACGAAGCAACCTCCTCGTCCTCCCAATCGGGGGTCGATCTGAGTTAGCAGCTCAGTCGGGAAAACGAGTGGAAGAATAGTTGACCCAAGTAGATGGGCTTCCACTCGGCTGTACCCCGCTGTCTAGAGGTCAGGTTCTCGTTAGCACCAAAGGCTTTGGTTGAGAACCCTAATCGTTCTTCTGCTTAGTGGCTGGACTCCCTTACAGCACCCGTCCATCTATCCCCATGAGTTACAGGCCTGCAAATAATTGCATACTGCATCGGTTGTCGTGCAGGATAATCAGGACTGCGTTGCCTATTGCATCGAGCACAGGTGTGGTGGGTAGAAATAAGCATGCCACTGCTCAGAGTTCCCTCTCCTTTGTTCAACCTGTTTTCTCTGTCTCCAACCCAATCTCTTTGCTCATTCTGCCTACCCATAGTGTCTCCACTGATAACACGCCCGATACTCGCAACGGTTCATTGCCAAATGGTGTAGCTAGGGGTTTTCAGTCTGTTAGCGCACATCTTCTCAAGCCTCGTCAGCCACTGAATCTCGGTTTCTTCAATGTGTACACTTTAATGCAGGTCATCCAACAGGCCTGTTTGGATCTGACGGTGGACTCACATTCGATTGATGTCTGCTGCGTGAGTGAAATACGAATTCAGAATTTGAGTAGAGTAGAGTAGAGTAATTCAACTAACAGCGCCGACTGTCTCGTCAAGATATTTCCTTCACACCTCAGGACACGAAGCAGCTCAATATGTAAGTCAATGCGGTGTAGGATTAGTCTTAGGTGAGAAGGCCAATGTGGCCCTTTTAGACTGGATCTCAGTCAACATTCGTTTGTTCACCGTGAGACTGCGAGGATCAGTGGGCGTCCGGAAGGATAGTAGTGTTAAGCATAGTTTACTTATCATCTCGGCATACTCCTCAACAGACTGCAGCACTGACATGGAGAAAGGTGAGTCTTACGATGACCTCGTCACTCTTGTTCGGAAGAGCAAGAGCTCTGACATTGTAGTGGTGAGAGGTGATTTTAATGCACAAGTTGGAATACTGAGTGCATCGGAGTCCTGTTAAGGTGGGCACTGCGCCTTATCTGCTGAGCAAACGATTATGGAGAAGAATTTCCTCACCTCTGTGCTGACAATCGTTTATTCCTATCTACTTCAGATTGCCGACACAGTTCGCGTCGCACGGCAATATGGCGCTCTAACCCGGTGGTCTAATTCTATTAAACCATCGTGCAGCAAGCTAACTTGGGCGCGGTTCTGTCCAGAACTGTAGATCGTACTGACCATGTGCGTCGAATCCGATCATGTGTTAGCTTCAATGCGATTTTTGCTTCAACTCGTCGGCCATCGAAACAGACCACAAACCCGACTGGCCGTCGAACTTCTCTCTGATTCGGTCGTTCGCAACAGCTGCGAACAAAACTGTGCGATGAACTAAGAACGGCAGGGAGCAACAATGTTGATTAGCAGTGAGATGAAATCGAGCTGGCCATGCATTTGGCAGTAGATTTCGACTGCGGTCCTAGATCTAGCGTTCATTAGAGATACCGTAACTTGCAAGGGTTTCCTGGTCTAATGGAGCAAGATCGCCAGCTCCCTAATTGCGAGGAAGTGAATAAGATACGTCGACAGTCGCGGCATCAGTTGACTACGAGCCCTAAGAATGACCATTAAAAAAGGTGGGTTAAAGTAGCCGAAGAGATGAAAGTAGCAGCCGCTTCAGGTAACAGTAAAAAACTGTTTAAGCTTATACGTGAAACCGGGGCAGCAACCGCGAGTTGGCGAATTCGTGTGGGATAGGAAGGGGTGCTCATCGACGGTAGACAACAAAGGGTGGACCGTTGGGCTGGGCACTTCAAGCGTAAGTTTAACTGGCCACATTTTACTTTACTTAGGCCGACGTCTGCAATTGCAATTCCCTGTGTGGTTTTCTCTGACGGGCCAAAGGAACTGAAGATAGAGTGGAATATTCAAAGTATAAGGAGAGGCAAAGCAGTCGGTCCCAACAAACTTCATTCACGCTTCTTGGCAGCGTATCCAAGCACCCATTTGTGGTCCTTTCTCGAACCAACAGCACGGGTTGATGGTGAATTATTCCCAATCAATTCTTTCCATGTTCGTCTCATTTCTGTTGAGGTACGGTGCTTTAGGAATTCTAAAATGCAAACGAATCCGTATGCAAAGTTTGGAGCAATTGCTAGTCCATATAATCCAGACGCCACTGTGTGCTTGTTCCAATCCGCGGCCGTGCGCAGTGCGCACTTAATAAAACCTCGAGGTCGGTTGTTCAATCTGACACTTGCTACGCACCTACAAAATGCAAGGTGTTGTTACAGAACTGGACGACAGTAGCGAAAAAACGTTATGCGGATAGAGAGGAACTAAAAATTGTGGACAGTTTCACTTACCTTGGTAGCTGCGTGTTGATCAGTGGTTGCTCCGCACTTAAAATAAACACGGTTGCCATAAATGGAGTATGCTTGTGGGGGATATTCTTTGGTGAGAGGATTTGAACGGTCGATATCTGCGTGATATCGCGAGCATTGGGTTGAGTGACCGGGTGAGTAATCTGGGGGTTAGGAATCTAGCACTAAGAGCCAATTATGAGAGTACCTTATCTAAGCAAACGAAGACTAGTTGACTGCGTACTGCATATGGCGAACGGTCGTCTTACATATCCTGCCACGTTTTGTGTTCCTCTCGATGAATGGAAGTAGCCATCTGAAGGTCCACAGATGACGTAAAATGTGGAATGGGAAGATGTACAGCGAACTTAGGTAGAGTAGGCGTCTCACGCCATGTTGGTTGGGGTCTAAAAGACCCGTCGAGTAGCTGGCTGAAGATGCTGAAAGATATGACAGTGAACCGTGAACAGTGGCGATCGTGTTGTCATATTCTATCAAATCAGAATGATTGAAATTATAGGATTGTAGAGTTTTACTGCGTTAAATTTGTTAGTTACTGCTGCGTCCATTTCCCTTCGCAGCTGTTTATGATCAATCTCCCTCCTATATAAACATCTAACCTTGAGGAGAAGGCAATATTCTGTGAGGCTTGCTTTGCTGATTAAGGCTGAACACTGCTGACGCTGCCGTTGATGGTCTGGCAACTCCTGGGGAATACCTCACAACTTCAGAACTGAAATTGTCCGATATGGTTTGAACTGAACTAAATTGAACATGACCTGACTAATCTCAGCCAAACTTAACTCGACATCCCTCCGGCCTTAAAGGACTGACTCCCCTTCAGGCTTCCTCGAAGCTACCTGAGAGTCAAATTATGGGTGGAACTAATATATCTCCCTAATTGCTATCTGGTCGCCTAGCTTTTTATGCAGTATCAGTCTATTCACTATCTCCAACACCACAGTGTTGATGCTGCCTCCTCTAGAAGGATTTTAATTTTTAGATATGCACGCACAGGTTCCGTCGGAAAGATCTTCCCACTGCCTCAGGAGAGAAAAGTATTCTGGCCCCCAACATGCGTATTGCTTCACGAACTGGTGGCCCTTTCCAAATCAACTTTATCCGCTCTGCTTTGTTGCACTAAGTAGTTTTCTATTTTCGACGGATTGCACTTATCCATGATAATAACATTGAAATGACAAGTTAGACCATAAATCCTTGTCAGCCTTTGGTTTTTGAAAAGACTGCTCAATAGGAACCGTATCCTTGTATGTCGAACGTTTGCGGAAGGATGATGGCTAATGGAAATGCATATGGCGGTTGTCAAAGAGTGACCATGATAAATGCTCACGGCTGAAAAATGAGCAGTGCGTCCTCCAAGTTCGAAACGGGAACAGCAGACAGCTGTGCCCGGCGTGCAAAGATGGAAATAGCATTTCATACATAGGTAATGACGATCAACATCAGCGTCGTATGGCGTTAAACAGCAAAAGAAGCCTCATTGAACATTGCATTTTTCAGAAGGCTGCACGTTCTTATAAAAAGATTGGCTGGATGCATACAGGTGGGAAGGGATAAAATGCTGTAGTTTGCAATTGAAAAATTAACACTTTCAATTATTCTAATTTAACAGAATGCAAATACATGACCACAACTGTACACGGTTCACTGATATACCCAACCACGAAGACATGAGACATCTACTTTGTCTGCGTTCGGTGTACATTTTATATGTCCGCGTTACCACACCATGCGTTGACCACCAAATTGATTCTCCCAGTCCTTGGGAGGGACACAGAATGGAGCACAAAATGTTACACGAATGTTTGCAATACACTAGACGTGACCCAATCAACGTGGTCTACCATGTTTCATACGCTGAAACAAGGTGTCCTGAGAACCGGCACCTAGTATTAGATTCCCGACCTCTAATTTACTCACACGGCCACTCCGTCCAATCCCTTTGATACCACGCTGAAATCTGTCGTCCAAAACCTCTAACCGAAGGACATCTCCCAAACGCATACTTCATGTATCGCAACAGTCCAACAAAACTGAGCGCACTGCGGCACAGTACATAAGGCCGTTCAAATTCAGTGAGATATCATGCCAAAGCCATACGTGCTTCAATCCAGCGTGAGCTGTTTCAGCCTTGGATATACACGTGTTTATCTGCACCCCCCAGCTACCAAGTCAAGCTAAATGGTCCACATTCATTAAATCCTTCTCATTCAATATTAGATTTGCGAATACTATCGTCCAGTCCTTTAATAGCTCTTCGCTTATTGCAGGGGCGAAGCAAGTTCAAAACTCCACTGCGGATCTCAGCATACACACACTGTGAAATGCGTTTCTGACAAATGTAAGCGCAGAATCTGAAAACTGAATAATAGGACGAACAAAACCAAAGGGAAGAGTGGTAGCATTGAGGGATGAGGAGCGGCCTAGGATGTTTTGTGTGGGTTTGAGGTGTCGTCAGTCGCCTTGATAAAGTGGAGGTTCCTAGTGGTCCCAAACCCTATGACACCAACAGGATCAATTGAAAACTCCAAGCAGAAACGGAAAACAGATTGCAGTGCAGAAACTAGTTCCGGGAATTTACGGCCCAAGTGGAAGGAGTAGTCAATGAGTTTCGGGATCTGAAGACAAACCAGGAATGTGCAACTTCCTGTTACTCAACAGAAGGAATCACTTATCATAGAATCCATTGCCAAGGGAGAATTGGATTGCAGGTGACTAACGGATATTCTTGCTCGCAAGAATGAATCAAGATGCTGGATTAAACAGCCCACAGATTTCGTTTATAGAAGCAATTTGTGCAAGGCTTAAGAATTTGAGCAGCAAGACCGCCATCGGGGACCAGTTGCTAACCAAGATGGTGGCCATTTTCCATAGCACAGGGGGTTTTATCAGATCCCTCGATGGTTACTCCATACTATATGATGTGCCCAGATAAACTCCGGAAAGTTACAGTGGGATATGGTCTATCAAGGCCTCAGAAGCGTGGTCATCCGCTGCAAGCAGAGGTTAGTTGTCATCCAGGACGGGCTGGAAGCTGGACCGTAAATAATCCAGCGCATCTGCTGGCTATGTTCTTCCAAACGGGAACATTCAGAACAGTGAACCAGAGAGACCTTTGAAAATGGGTAACATTCGATGCGGACACTGAACTATTCGTAATACGCGCTAAATGACAGCGCGGTGTGCTAAAACCTTTAGCCTTAGGCATATTATCTCTAGAATTTAGCCTGTTTCCCAATGCCACGTACGATGTCTCCCACGATATACTGCAATCCCAGACTTGCCGAACTGCAGACATTAACACACATCCGCTAATCGACCTGCAACTCTAACGCGGAAAATGAATGAAGATGATTTTGATCTACGCGGATGGTTGTTTTATGCTTGGAGAGCGGACGGGTCTAGTTGCATTTAGCGTTGACCAGGAAACGCCCCTCAGGATAATTACTGCACCTTGTTTACCCAAGGGTAGGAACACATCCCGTAAATCAATATAAAGACATGCACCAGATAGTCCAGAGAGATAGAAGCAATGCCTGAATGGAGAAGAAGCCATCTTCGCATAGACCGCCTGTAATCAAAGCTTAGGAACTGCATTAGGCATGTTCAAATATGAGCTGTTGCGCTCACACAATCAAAGAGGATAGCCAGCTTAGAAAGCGACCAACCTTTTTGAGTCTTACAGGAAGTATCTGGTGTTGCAGCCAGCACACCGATTTAAACGCAGAAAACACGAAGAAAATTCAAGACGTGAATTCCAGAGACCCGAAAGAAATTAATCGGGATGATGGCTTGAAAAAGCCATGTAACAGCACACAAAATGGAATATTAGGTTTTGGAACGGGTGTGCGCGATCCCCATTCCTCCTGGTGTTACTATTCGTACAATGGACCAATTGGGAAAACTCAAGGTCACTAACGCAGCAGTGTGGATGACCAAAAATAAACGGGGTAACCCAGATCAACGGATACCACCATATTGTGTTTGCGGGGAACGATAAAATCTTCGAATAGCTGCAGCGAAAATGAGCTCTTCAGCACAACTCGGTGGAAAGTTCATGAGCGGGCATGTTCCGGGTTCACGCCGGATTAGGAACTGGCCGCAGGAAAGATCACATGAATCAGTGGAATTTAGGAAACAATTGAAACATCAGGCGAGATCACATGGTTTTGAAATCCATTCAGCTTGTTGAGGTTTTTGCTGAAGCACACTGAATTGATGCATCAAAGCCAATGTCGCTGATTCTGAATGAAGTCCACAAGCATTTAGGGATGCATTCTTTGCTGAACAATCGAAACCCGGCGAAGTTGGCAGAAAACCCACACTGATGATTCCTATTTGATAAGAGAGAAGAGGAAGATGCTGCAAAGTACGTGAAGTGTGTGACATTCGTGGGGATACTTGAAGAGGTCATCGGTGTGCGCTAGAGCTGATGTGGCGGTAGCGTAGGTTGAGCTCCGTTGATCGTAGTATGTGGCTGTCGCTGCTGGAACTTCTGGGAAACAGTGACAACCGCCAGACCTGAGCAAACGTTCCGCGTCGGCTGTATCGTGATTCCAGGTTGATTTGCATTAAGCAAGCAAAACTCTGGCGGCATGCCCGCCGTAGCCACCGGAATGGCTTGAATGGACACCAGTGTTGTGGCCCACATAGCCACACTGGCAGACGAATGCCACGGGGCCGTGCATTCATTCGAACCGTTCCCGTTCGTAGGCTACTTGTTCTCTTACAGTTTGTTCATTAGTTCTCCTGTGTAATAACCATGTCGATTTCTGACGCACTAGACACAGCAGATGCCAGCGCACAAGAATTTTAGTCACAAACAGTACGAAGCCGAAACAATCATGACTCGGAACTTAGCACGTTTTTTGTGTGATGAAAGTTTATCCTGTCTTACAAAAGTCTCGTACTTATTAAATGAAGCAACTCGTGGATTAGATGAGGACATACTGGCTGACAAATTTTACCAGGACTTCGTTGATGCGGAAGATTCGGTAAACTAAGGCGTCATGTTGATAATGTTGCCAGACTTAGGGTAGATGGCAGCCTACTAAAGTGGATAAGTGACTGTTAAAATGGATAAACTTTGCAGCTGCTAGTGTAAAAGGCCGGATTGTGTGCAAGGGTGTTCATTGAGGAGAATGACTCTGGGATCGGCATTAGAGCCACCCTTGTTTTGGCTTTTCGTAAATAACTTAGCCGCCGCATTGCAGAACCTGAATTTTTTTTCGCCGGTGACTTAATGTTAGTTGGATCTAGTTCATCAATCGTTAAAGGCGGCGTTATTTTCTGAATATTAGGCTTGGCGGACATATGTCAAGCAGCTTAAGGCAGGTCCAACCACCTGCTTTCAAGGATACAGAGGGATCACAATTGATTAGAAACGTGATTTCTTCATCATAAACGCAGTAAGCAGAATGACGGACCTTGAAATGAAAATTACATTGGGATTCAGGTGGACTGACCAGTGTGCTGCTGCTACAAAGAATGCCGGCAGAAAGCTTTTAGACCGACATCGTAATGCAAACATGTCCATTCCTGTGCATAAGGCTTTTGTTACGATCAACACAAAATATCGACTATCAGGGTTGGTCCTTAATCCCTCAAGACGGTAACTGTTCGCAGAATGTGCGGTCATCAGTTTCGCGCATAAAGCATTTCACAGCTGAAGATTTTTAAACGGACGTTGGCAGACTTGGGTTGTTCTCACTGAACAACCACAAGGGATCTCAACGGGAAGGCCAATTTAGCTAAAGACCTAATTGGAATTTTTCCCGAGGCCTACTGCCACGAAAACCTGGGACTCGGAATTGGGGAAAATGGAGAGAAATTGATGAAGAGCTATTATTGGCTGACGGCTAAAGCACACTTCTTACGTTACAGAGAGGATAATGGATGTAGCAAGTGATCTAGGGGTGCCGTCAAGGAATACGCTATTGCGGTATCTAAGACATATTAGAAACGTGATCTGGATAGGCTGAGTTAGCAAGCCTGTCATAGGGAAAAGCACACGTACCTTTTGAAATTCCAACCCCGTCTGAAACGCCAGGGGAGTAATCGTTCTGTCACCGTGGGAAGAGATTAACTTTGCACGAACACTTTATATGGCAAACAAGGTTTTTGGGGCGCCGAAATTACGGAGAAGATGGCGTCACTGGAGGCGCCGAATGCATGGTACCGCAAAACTTCTGAGGGTTCGCTTGACCCATTGGGCCACCTACGTCCTTTTCCAGCTAGAATGAAGTGGTCGGTGTTTGGGCCGCTCTTCTGCGTTGCCTTCGTAAATGATCTAGTTTCGGCTCTTAAATAAACCGCGCCTTTCTTCGCCGACGAAGGTAGAACAGTAGGGTTCCCTGAGAGAGCAGGCCTTAGCAGTAAAGGTAGATTTCAAATACATGATTTGGGCCGCTGAGTATGCCGCACTTCGTTAGTGACAGGGTCATAAACATTAAACCCACTTACTGGGGATGTGGTAACGATGCAAAAGTTAGCTCCTTTCATGCCTGTTTAAGAATGAAACTGAGATGTGGTGTGCCATAGTGGGAGGCATTGAAAGCATATTTCCGATAGACATTACACTGTTCTGCCTAAAAATTGATTGGGGCTGCGAACGATTGCGAGCCGTAACGTCTCTTGAAACCAGGAGAGGAGTTGCTTCATTTACAGTTTCTTTCATGGGGAACCACTGAGCTGAGCCAGGAGGTGGTGGATGCCCAACCGAAAGCATACCCTAGAAAGGATTCAGGATGATCGAATAGGGTGGGGGCAGTGGCTGCGCTAGGCGGACTGAATGCAAACAAAAGAGATGTGCCGCGTATTTTACCAGCACCAGACAAACACAAATCTCACGGCCAGGCAGCGATTGTCTAACAGAAAGCGGATATCTTAGTGAAAACTTTAACAGAGCTCTACAGAGCATCACTTGGGCTGGGGGAATTCCCCATGGAGTGGGAAATGGTTAGGGCCGTGCCAATACACGGGTCAGATTCTGAGCATAAGGCCGACAGCGTCAGAGCAGTGTAAATGCCTCGTAATAGTAATCAGGGACCAGCTATGCATCCATTCAGTAAAAATAGGCTCTTCAATTCGCTCCAGCATGTTTTCGTTAAGAACAGGACATGCTTAACAAATCTCTTGAGAATCCTGGATGGAACAACTGGCCACACTGATGAGGGCAGAGTAGGCTTTTATCGAGACTTTAGTGGGCTTTCCACTCCATAGGTCACTTACTGCTGCACTACAAACTGCTAACCTTTGATTTAATAATAATACTGTATATTTCTCGATTTGCGATAGGCATGCGCGAGGCAAAATCAAATTTTCACAGGGATGGTGCACAGGAAATGTAGATGATTGAAGTCCAGTGGGATAAGCTGGTGGGAGCAATATTGAGTTATTGCAGAAGCTCACTGGAAGATGAAATGAGATAATGCAAAGCAATATGGGAAGTACAAACATGCCAGTGAAAAGCAGAAAAATGGAAAACTCACTTTTCAAGACCAAAAAGGTTTCCTGGAATTGTTTGCAAGCAGCGGGCTACGAGCCATTTTGTGTTTAAGTGCACTAAGTGTGCTCATTGCTGGCCCACAACATGCATGGAGCCCAACGGTGGATCTCGATATGTCTAAAGACACCAAACGTTGGGGGCGTTACGTAATGGGCGGAAACGCTGAGCTGAAGAGACGACAAGCAGTGGTAATGCGGTGATTGGATGAAGGTGGTGAAAACCAGGCGAAACGTCAGGCAAATTGGATGAGACATGAAGTTGACGAAAAATGGCCGAAAAAAATGCTGAGAGCGGAAAAAATTGTTTTAATTTATCTGGAGGAAATTTGTGAAGCTTTGGATACGGAACTCCAAAGATAGTTATAATACCTACATACAGATGGTGGTAAGCTGTACCGAGAGGCGCGTCAGATAAGAGAAATTATGTGTATGAATACTCCCTAAATACAACAGCCACGAATATTCTCTATGCTGTCATTTACGTTGTCGCATCTTTTGATCTTAGTCAGCAGTACGGGTGGGGAATATGAGGTGCGCAAGCCGTTCCGGAGACAGCAGCAATCGCGGCTTTGCTCGATCGCGAAGATGCCAGTTGAGATATCCAGTGCGATAATCCGTGTAGTTTCCGTTGACAGGGCAAGGGCTCGAGCGCCAGCTAACAGGTTCCTTACAGGAATGCGTAGCAGATTTCGAATCGCCAGTACGAGGAGTAATGCGTTAGCAGGGCGTCTGCTGCGGATGCGAGATCTGAAACGCAAGAGAAAAGTAATCTGGCTTGGGTGCTAGCTTGGGGTTATGGTCATTATTGCATCGCGGCAAAATACCTGCAACATAGTGCATCTATTCCATAAAATGTGGTAACTAGAGTGAGCTATGACAGCAGTTTTAGGCGTAGTTGAAGGTTAGGGGCTACCAAGAACGACCCATTGAACCCTGCCAAGCAAGCAAAGAGGATAAGATGGCATGAAGAGCGAGAAGTACACAGGCTGGTGTTTAAAATTACAGGATGTGATCAGAGCATGGATCCTACAATAAGTACGTTGACACTTCCGTCCGCCCACATAGGAAGAATTCGAGCGTTAGTTACTCAAGCCATTGGTGAAGAGGGTACGTCACTACAAGGGAGGTCAAAAAGTGCATTAGCGGGAACAAGTGATAAAGTGAGGAAGTTAGAGGTGAAGCCGAATCCCTGATGGTGATCTCAGCAAAGAATCGGTCACGAACTAAAATTCTATCCCATGTTCGTAAGCCTCGTCTAGTCCAGTGTTACCTCGTGCCAGGTTAATTAAGAACTGGACATCTAGTAATTTTGCCAGCTGTGCTTTAAACTGGGCTAAATTTGGGCTCGACCGCAGGGAACTAGGGAGTTTGTTCCACAATTTAGAGTAGGCAACTATGAAGAATTTAGCCCTGATCGATAGTCGAGTCAGGGGTATTCTTAACGAGTAGTATCTACTACGAAGTGGATATGAGGGACGATCGGCGTCGCGTGTGACGTTTGTAGTAGAGTGGACATTATTATGGCAAAGATTAAAGAGAAATGTAAGGTTTAATTTAACTCGACGAAGCCACAATGGTTCAAGTCCAAGCAGCTCGCATCTGGTCCTGTAGTTTAGGTTAGATGATAGACCTAGGAGATTTCTGGTGAATGCCCGCTGCACATTCTCGATTGCAATTCGATCGACTTTACGCATATGCGTAAAGATAATCGGACAATACTCGAGGTGGGGCCTAGCATGGGACTTGAAGGTGATAATTCTGCAGTCTTTAGTGCGGAATGCCCTTAAGATCATTTTGGCGGTTCTCTTAGCTATGGCGGTCTGATGGGGAGCCTGCTGGTGGAAGTTGAAAGAGCAGGAGTATTGTAACCCTAAGTCTTTACCTGTGTGCGATGCAAGAAGCTGCATGCCGTTTATGGAGAGGGCGCCCGGAGGGACGTGGCATTTGTGTTATCAAAGAGCTTTTGTCAGCAGAATGTTTATGTTGAGCGGTCGGAGTGGACAGACGATTTATGGTAAAAAGAAGTTTTGCGTAATGGTCGTCTGCCGCTCTCTGCGGGTCGGACGATAAAAGGAAGGTGGAACAACCAAGGGTTTGCAGAGCGTCAGGAATTTCGTCCCAACGAGTCGACACGTGGGAAGAGGCGGCACGGTGTGTACACATACGTGAAGAGGGTTTGTCAATGATAGGGAAGCTACACGTGACCATCTTGTGGTCACTCCCAGGGAAAGGTTTTAGCACTGAAACCTCAACATTAGGAGTGCTATGCGTAAAAACTAGGTCTAAGATAATATAGAACCTTGTGGGCGTAGTCACAGGCTTAGCCCATCCTTCAGCGTGCGTTTAGGAAACAAAGTTGAGTAGGGTAGATGGAGCGGATGAAGAAGACCAACAAATTTTGGTGGCCTTGAAGTTACCTGCAATTATCTTACGGCTGTGGGGGGGGAGACCAGAAAGATAAGCGAAAGCTTGGGTTAGACGAGAAGTATCAGAACTATTCGAGTTTGGTGGTCGGTAAACACATCCTATATGGATTGGGATGTCGGGTAATTGTGCCAAAAGCCAAATGTTGTCAGGGATAGGATCAAGAAGTGGGTGATGCAGAACGGAAGCTTTGTGACGCTGCTTTACGTAGGCTATGCAACCACCTCCTCTACGATTTGATCTATTTATTTGGAAGGGCGTATAACCCGCCAGTGAAAAAGACGGAGTGAAACTGTGGTCTGTTAGCAAAGTCTCTGTTACCAAAATAATATCGTAAGAGTTTTTAGCTGCTAACAGTCTCAGCTCCCTTACTTTATGGGTCAGTAAGCGGGATTTCAGCAGGAGTAGGGAAAATTCACTGGAACAATTAAGTCCACGTGATATCCAACAGGTGGTTTCGATGGGGGTCAAATAATCAAGGGATACATTAGAGGTCCGGATAGTGCATAGCTGTGATAAGAAAGTAAGTTCAGTACAATTAGGTATACTGGCCGGCGAGGGAATGTCTTTGTCAATGGATTTGTCGGCTAAAGACCAAGGTGATAGAAAAAACTTGGGAGTTGATGAGCCGGTTGTTAGCGGGTCATCTAGGCCAAATGTGAGAAAATTTTCCAACGACAATGGATTTGCAGTCCGGGAGGGTAACCGGGAATCGGGGTCAGAAGAGTCCACAGGCGGAGAACTGCAGGGTTCTGCTTAGACCCCTTTTATTTATTTCGATGACGTTTGACTTGAAGGAAGGACTGACTAAAGCAAACTTCTGCTTTTTGCTTAATTTCAAGGTGGCGGAAAATGTAGCCCAGTAGTTAGAGGCAGTCCAAAGGTGATCGGGTCCTTTGGATCTATCAGTACGTCTTGATAAACAAAAGCTTCTGGTCGCAAACAAGGTCCAAGTCAGCAACGGGTTAAGGCTTTGTAAGTCACAGGTCATCAGGCATGACGTTCATCGGTTTAGAGAGCACTCGTGGCTTCTAACAATGTCATGATAGTGCCAACCAGGGTTTGTTTGGAAATGGAAATGACCTTTCCAAGGCACAGTTGGTTGGGACTTGTCATCCTCGAGTACAGTGCACAAGAGTGGCCCCATAGCACCTCAGTAATCTGGAATGTGTAAAAAAAGCTCCTACTAACAAGGAGGAGGAAGGGTATGGTTTTCTGGAAGAGACTGTGCGAGTGTCCTTCGCTGCATCTCAGTAGAAGCTTCCGAACGGGCCCCAGATCCAGGCCAGAATGTGTTATTTTTGGATCTGGGAACAAAAATGAGACTAACAAACTCAACTCCTTTCTTCAGTCTTTTACACTTCAGTATAAAATATAACGATGCATATATATATATAGAGAGAGAGAGAGAGTGAGAGAGTGTGGCACGAAACCGCTCCGAAAGCTCTGCTTTTCAGAAAACCATAGTCGGAAGCCGAGGAATCGTGTTGGCAACAGGCCGACGAAGACGCTCTGTTTGCTGTTACGAGCATGTGCAGTCAGTTAGGCTCGCTGTGGCCATCTTTTACGACAAAAATTTGACCGGTCGTTATGAAATCCGTTATGGTGCTCCTCTGGCTCGAACAACTTGGCTCCAAGTCCCCCATAAACTGCAACATTTCAACCAACTTCAAGCATAATGTCTCTATGAGGATATATTAGATGTCACAGACGCACTAAAGTAACAAACTTGCCATTTGTTCATCTCGTGGCCATGTTGACAGAGTCGCCCATATGTAGCGGTGTTCAATTGTTGACGTCGGCTGATATGCTTCCTGGGGTTCGGCTCCTGCTGGAGTTTGCTGCTTTCGTACTTTACAGGTTTGTCACGACCCTTTCAAGGATTCTGTGCCACGCCCGCGGGACAGTCTGAGGGATAACCATCGAGTCCAGTCTGTAGGCCGCCTCAACAAGCGAATAGGCAGTGGAGAATGCTGAATTTCTGTCCTTATTTCCAATGGGAGATGGGTCAACCGTGGAGTGCAAATCAGTAACCACTTCCTCCAAGCCACCTGCTACAATATTACAAAAATACGGAAGCAAATTCAGATTTTCTCGACCAAAGTAAAAGCTGATCACATCTCTTGCTGTCGATCGTCCATTTAAACAGTTGCCCTTATTCCAAAATCTTTGTAAAATCAGGCCCTTTAAAAGCTACTTGTTAGGGCAAACTTTTTCCACTAAGTTATCCTGAAGTTCACCTATGAATAACCTTTATTGGTTCATCCCGCAGATTGGATTTTCTGCTATTTCCGTACGCTACATGTGAGTCGTACGCACCACGGGATTCGTGACACACTTTGTCTTGAGTCACTGAAACGTTAACGCTTGTCAAATTTTTTAGGTGGATTTTACTCATGCTACTGAGTCATTTTGTTTTGGTCCCTAATAAACTATGTTTTTGGCTCAGTGATGAATGTACCTCTAAGTCACATGACAACTTGCACGGTACCTTAAAGTGAGAGCTCTACGGGCTGGCTATTCTTAGGCCAAATATTCATTCGCACAAGATGAATGAGTGGAGGCATTGTTGCAGAGTTCCCCGGTCCCACAGATCGGTGTTCCATGAAGCCGACGATATGAGTGGAAGAATAAATTACCGAAGTGCACGGGCTTCCTCTCTCCCGTGCGTGGCTTTCAGGTTCTTGGCAGGACCAGAGACCGTGGTTTGGAATGCTGACCGTTCTGCTGTCGGACTTCCCAACCCTCATGGGACATGTCTAACCTTTCGGAGAATCGCACAACTGCAGGTCTCGCGCTGCAGTGGTCCACGTGCAGGACAGTCGTCACCGCGCCTTTTAACAAATAGAACACGACTGGTAGTGACAAAAGGACTATTGCTTGAAATGCCCTTTCTGTCATACGTATTCCATTGTCTATCCCCAACCTGACTCTGCCTCTTCTACTTAACCACCGCAGTCTCGCACGACAGGTCTTTACATGGTTTATAATTAGGTGTCGTCACATTGGGGTGCCCAACCTCCGAAAGAAAGTTGATGGTACATTAAGCACGTCCTACCAATGCGGTCGCAGGTCACAAGACTCTAGTCCAAGTGGACTTCACAATATGAAAGCCTTCGGAATCAGTTACCCTGAAAATTGCTTGAAAATCCATCCCACCGGATTCTACGTCCAACGGGACACGAAAATATCGGAAAAGTCGTTTGAACATCTGTTTGAGGAATGATGACAGACAGCGGTAACTAGGAAAATGCAGAGGTAATGGGAAAGGCCGTATCCAGGGATAACTTCCCGAAGCTTTATCAGTTGATTGGGCGCACTGTTCTTTGGCAGCCAAGTCTAACTAAGGTAATCCGCGAATTTGAAGTTATAGTAATTCTCTCAAGATTTTGGTCTGGGGCTTTGCACAGTCAATTTTGTTAGTTGGCTCCAGTCCATTCTGCCTTCTGGTTGCTAGTACAAGTGAGATAATGCCAGTAAGTATTAGTTCCACATGAAATATGCAGAACAATCAGGAGACGGTCACGAGGATTAAGCGTTTCACTGAAAGAATCAGAAGTCCGAATCCCAAATGTGCCAGTTACTTGTGACAGTACAACGCAATGTCGTCAGGGTCGTTTCTACACCTGATCTTTAAGGCATCATGTGGTTCTGTCTCACTGCAACTACCAGGGTAATTAATATCGGTTCTTCCTTTCCTTAGGTAGTGAGGCCTAGTAGTTATGGTGCGAGCTATCCAATACACTCAGTCTCATGACGTCACTAAAAAGAAACGCGACCGCTAGACCCGATGGGCTGTTGTCACCAAATTTCAAGTGAGGTGGCGAACATTTAACAAACAAAATTCCAAGGTCGATCTGAAAAGGTGGGCCCTTTCTTGACGGAAAGTGTGAGTTGAAAACTCTACCAGCTGATAAAGTGCTAGATCTGTGAAAATCAGTTAAAACTTAACTTGCTGAGTGTTGCGTCCAAATTGCCCATTGCAATTATCCCCGCCGATCGGCTAGTACCGAGATATCCAAGCCAACTTCAACCTCATTCATCATTATTGCTGGACAGTGTTAGACAATGCAGTGAGCCTCGTTGCATTTTTGCGATAGGTGCCGCTGCAGAAAGGATGAATATACGAGGTGTGTAGGGAGTAGAGCATCACATGGCGCGCGCAGTTCAACTGTACAAATGTTTGTTTCGCCATTGTGACTTCAATGATGATTGCATACATTGTTGAGATTCAAAACCACAGGGCGATTTCAGATCTCCCAGACGTTGCAAATGTCCGGATGAGACCTGGTAGAACTACTAAAGGCTTTATAACCGGTCAAAAGAATTGTACTCGTGTCGGTGACTGTCGCGTCGTTCAAAACGACGCCATGGATTCTAACTTTAGAGAAAAATGACCATATTTTCCTCGCGGATGGCGCCATCTCTGTTATACAGAGAAACGGGCAACGTAACCAGACACGCTTTCCTTTTTTGCATTTACAGTGGAATCGGATATAGCGCCCTGAAAGCAGGCAACGACATCAGTGACTCCAAAGGAAGAACAAAGACTAGTTGGGGTTATCACTCGATTCCAATAAATTGTGTTTTATGTCCCCTGCTCCGATAGAAATCTGACGATATGAGCTTTGGTCGAGTGTAATGAAAAAGTTTTACTAAACTACCATCCGGATTATATCAAAAGTCACAGTAGTGGATACACTTCCAAAGGCGACAGTTAGTTGATTGAATGACTGTAATCAGCAAACACTCTCTTGCTGCTTTCTTGATACCTGCCAAAGTGTGTCTGAGTGGTCTACGGTACCCCCTTCCAGTAATTCTGCGGTTTTATCGTTGAAAGGATTCTTACCCTCCGGCTGCTTTGCGGTACCTCATCGCGGTGCGTGCGTGGCCTAAAGACGCGCCGGAGAAAGCGAAACGACTCACCGCGTATTGCAGTCATTTCACCCGTGGTGACTGGTGGAGTTTGCATAAGGAAAGGTGTATCACTACCATAATGAAGTGTCCCGAAGTCATGGGCTAAGAGGACGCCAGAACAAATAATCCATAACAGATAATCTTGCCTGATTATATATGTATTTTTGCACTGAAGAGTGGAATAAAACTGAATGAATATACACTTATAATTTGCATAAACCTGTGTGAATATCATATGCTGATGGAACCATGACATGCTACGGGAGCGATGACCAGGAACTTTTGGAGGAAACGAAATAGTATGGTTCACTGATCATGGAAATTTTTCTATCCTCCGTCTCCACTTTATCGGCTCTCCTTTGGGATCCAGGCTTCCCAGGTCGGCTCCGCACTTCCCAGTTGCTCACACTGAACAAGAGGGTTGAATTAGGGGGCATGATCCTTAGCTTTTGACCAAACGGTCTAACCCACATGGAAGCAAGCTAATCCGAGGTTGGGGCAACCTACAGGAGATTGTTGACTGGGTGCTCCTTTCATGGAGCTAGATATCTTGAGTGGCACATAAACTTTCCGGCAGCAGATGCTGGTGAGCCTACGGCCGCATGCTTCATATGTAGCTCTGAGTTAGTTTAGAACCACGGTTGGCCAAATCCTCCGCACTAGTTAACATAGATCAACCAACCAGCTGAAAGACCCCAGGTATTCGCCTTCGCCTCCGCAGACTTTAGTGGAAAACTAGCCACGAGAAGGCAGTGGATAATACTACCTCAGCAAAGGCTGTTCAAGAATCAGACCATTTTAGAGTACATCGAGGGACGTTCAGAGCTGGCAGAGACCTCAGACATTCACGCCCGACCATCCTGAGTTATCTGGAGGCTGGCAAGGAAATAGCCCAGGCTTGAAATCAACTGATGCTACATATTCGTGAATTTTATCCGAAAATGAAGAACTTTTGAATTTTTGGTACTCACGAAGACAAGTGAAGGCACGATATTGATGCCATCATAAAAAACGGCACATTTGGAGCAGTAGCGTTCAAAGCTGAATACAGTACAATTGTGACATAGGCGCTTCAACTAACCGGCCGTCAGCCAGAACGACAAGCCTGATAATGACCCGGTGTGCCATATTTGGTGCAGTTTTCTTCCTGAGCGCAACATTTGCCTCGCAGATGGCGGCGTTAGCCATGAAAGAAGAAACAAGCAGGCAAGTTGCCAGGGCAGTTGACGGCTTCGATTCTGTTTGAGACAGGCATTGGGTTAGGTGATCCAGAACAATCTATGAACAGACCGCAGGTCAGTGGAGTCTCAGGGTTCAAATGGACTTCGGATTGTTCTTGCGCTGATTGGAGCAATTTTACTTGTTCTGTAAACGTTCGCGGAACAAGGGCTTCATGTTCCAGGAGACGATGCCGTGCCCACTTCAACCCTGGCATAAAGGAGCTCTGTGCGACTTGTTTTTGGTATGGATCTACTGCTATCAACTAAAGACAGCATTCCTTAGCTAATCTGAGGAGATTCTGATCAAATTAATCGAAGGCCTGCCGTTCCTCCTGCATGCAAGTGGATAGCCAGTAATTAGGGGATACATAGAAATCTGGCTTGAGTTGGATCCCCGCAGAATTGGGAGAGCAGATTTGTATGTTACGCTGTAGGCAGTAACGCAAGTTATCCATAGAATGACAGCCGCTTTGTGTCTGATTTTAACTTCGATGAGACGTCTCTTTCAGAGTGTTCATCTATAAACACCAAACCCGGTAAACCCCAATCAGCTGAGCGGTTTAACCACACATGCAGCTGTCCAGACGGTTAAAAATGTTTGCCTCTTAACGAAACAAATATCCCGATACCGTTCAGTGCAAGCAGGGAGCGAATGCTCGGTTGTCACAGGAAGGCGGAGCAAAGACCTTTACGCCATAAGGTTGAGCGACTGGCTCTATCCACTTCCAAAAGCCTGTCACTATGATTCTGCAATTACTATTTGCACAACCACCATACTATCTACAAAACCTTCGGTTCTCTGGTTTTCGACCGATTTGACAAGACGGGAGACTTTGCATCAAACTTCAGTGGCTATCAGACCTACCTTTCGCTATCACCTTATGCTCTGGATAATGCCTTTCTTCGCTATAACTTCTGGACAGATCCGTCAGGTCCCCTCCTCTCTGGGCGTTTCCAAGTCTCCCGATCGAGACTGAGCTTGAATGACTGCCTTATGATTAGTCTTCGTATTACGCCGCCTTCTCTCACTCCTCAAAGAAAATACGTTCTAGTCCATGAATAAACGTAATTGTTCATCTTATCTCAAAACAAGGACATCCAGCTGACCCCAGCAACCTTTGTCCTATAATCCCTCTACGGTGCCTTCAAAAGATTTGAAACCAGATGCATCCATCCATTGAACGTGATGTTTTACTGAGTAACCGACAAGAGAGGTTCCACCCACGTCGTTCTACGGGCAACCTACTAGCTGAAATCCTGTACAATTTCTCATTCCACGTTGTCACGTCATGAGTTGAAGTCCACATGGCTTCCTCCACTCCGTGTGAGGAACACAAAATAGGGCACGGCATGGTAGGCGAGTGTTTG
>LUCM01002019.1:209479-225852 GCA_008360955.1 Fasciolopsis buskii | reverse complement strand
GTTAACGACTTAGCCAACGGGGGGTAGACGGCGAAACAGTGCGAGTACCATCGATGTGAAGCGAGAGAAATGCGACTGGTATGCTCATTAAAATGAGATTCACGGCGGCAACGTTCCCTACCAGACTAGAGAAAACAATTCCATAGTACCTACCTAATTCAGCTGAAGATACATTCGAAGAATAAAACTCCGATACGATGTTTGGACATGGGAAGTGTCCCATAGGCTCTACGTTTTACTAAACGAAGGCGGAGGAAACAGGAACTACGACCCTAAATCTTGGAATGGCACGGAAGCAAATGAGGTCCAGACAGACTAGTTCCAGTAACGTTCCGGCGATTGTGAATAGCCAACAGTGACCAAAGTGACCGCTGAATTCCCTGATCTTTGTGGACTGATGAACGCTCAATTCATTTAACTCGTTATGCAGCAGGAAGCCCAATTCAAGATCAAAAAATATGGGGTTACTGGGAGGCTACTTTACTCCCAAACAACAGCATATTCATTGGACTTGAACCCGGGACCACTAAGCATCAGCATCAGCGGCCCAGATTCTGAGCCACGTCGTTCAGAAACCTTGGCCAACGACAATCCCCATTGCCCGTGGACGTCATCAAGGAAAGTGGGAAACATCAGTCGGAACAAACCCCGGAGCAAGCTGGTTCAAACCTCGATGCCAAAGAATATGCTGACCGACGTACTGATTATTTAGACTTTGGCCACTTTGTTATTCTCAATTATTGAGTCAGCCATTGCATTCAGTGAAAAAAACAAATCTCGCGAGGATTAAAGTACCAATGAATACATGTCTGATGGACGCTTTGCATGAGCCAGAGTTTAGACCGGGGTTTTCGACTCACAGGTACCCCCAGAAAATGCCGAACACTCACGCGGAACGTCCTGATGTGTTTCCATTAACGGAACACGATCAAACATAGCAAAGAACAATTGTATAACCGGAGTTAACCGGGCCCGAGTTAGTTCGAAACCGATTCGCAACCCGATCACATAGACACAGTCGATAATTTTGTACAACACTGCACGGCGGCCATCTGTTCCCGCGGGAAAAACGACATCGTGACGTCCGGCCAAACGAACAGCTTTGATGAGTAGGTCCTGCAGAATTGAATCCTTTCGGGAGAATCCAAAGCGTAACAGAGAGCGCAAATGCAGTTCGTAAGTCAAATTTGCCCTTAATTCAAGTGTTATTCAAAGGACAATCAATTTTACAAAACTGTCAAATAGAACGTACCGGACGATTATTTTAAATCAAATCTGATAACAAGAACTGTTCACAACTTAAGGTATACACTGCAACTAACAAGATAAATTCACAGCGGATCAAATAAGAAATAAAATCGAAATGGTGACAAATGAGGTAAGCGAGATACTTAACTGGTATAGCTAAGCAAAATTGTTCGAGGCCTGTAGAAAGATGAACATTAGAAGAGGACTGTGAAATCAGCCAAACATTATTTGACGAGTGTTCAAGCGATAAATGAGGGAATTATTTGGTCGCCGATTAGCCGCGAACAACTGATCCGCAGCTTATAGACTAGATAATAAACTTCCAATTAATGCTATCATTATAAGACATGCAACAATCACGTACACGATTCCGATCTTCCTCTTTATCGAACTCGATGTTGAATGACAGTTTATGGGATTTGTTTCATGATCCGACCTCCATATGTGCCAACTGGAACTCCGCGATGCCTTCCCATATTGTGGATAGACGAACAAACACTTTTCGGTAGTTAACCGTAAATAAAATGGGCCACACTCACTGGATGAGCAACCGTAGAGTCGAAGAGTGGTGTATATTCACCAGACAAGCGTTCTTGTTAAATTACACCAGAAAAGCTCATTGGTAACACTGACGTACCTCGTTATTCAGTAAGACTACAAGCTATTGTAGCTCTACGAACTTTGCATGTGAGCAGAGGCACATGAACCGATTGTTTCAACCGACAGCTCTGCATTAAACGGTGAGGAACACTGAACAGCTGCATGAACCGGACTACCGGTCACTAGCTTATGATGGTTTGCGAACGCCGTATTTTGCTCTGCTGCATTTTCTGACCAAAGGATCGAGGTGCAACCCCCTAGGACAACATCACCACTTAGATTATGCTCCCGTTCGGTAGAAAGCTCACAGAAGCACTATGCATTATGACAGATAGTCGATGGCATGTAGGAGGAAGTTGGAAGATCGACATACTTGAAATAACACGCGAGTAAAGGGCACGCATGTCTGATGATCGGTAATAACCGCGAAACCGGTCGCATGATTCCATTACTTTGTTTATTCGTGTAAATGCCACTAACTACATATATTTATAGTACTTCAAAAACCAAATAAAAATACTCAGCACGTCAATTTGGCGACCAGCTGCCTTTATTGACAGGTGAATAGCGAATGCCGGATTGAAGAAGACAATGATATTCGTAGGGGGAAATTTTTCGCAAAAGTCTAAATTTCCCATATCCGTCTAAATAATCCACCTTCTTCTATCTTATATATATATATATATTACAAGAAGCTTTTCCGATGGAGACACTGACGGTTGTAATAGTAGAAATATCCCCAAAATCGTAAGAAAACAGATGGTGTCAAGAAGTGACAGCTTTTCTACAAAGCTCAGACTTGTGCTCTACTAGAGTGGAGAGATTTTCATTCAACGTAATCTAATTTGTATGAAAGCATACTTAGTTTTAGAGTTCTATGATAGTACATTGAAGAATATGCCATAGCTTGAATCGTGATGTCTTCAAATTGCGGTCGATGTTCTGACGTATGAAGAAACAACGGTTTCATCATCATTGATGGACACGACGTTGAAACGATCCAAAGCAGAACTGAAGGACAGTAGCGAGCGCATCGATTAAACTACTACTAAAACTGTGATCCGTTGAAAGTTTATTGTCAGTTGCGCTAGGCCGACCTCGGGAACGAGGAAAGAATATTGCTGGAATAAACATTTGGATGAATAGACTGAATTGCCCCGGAAGCACATGAACGGTTTCCATTCAACGGTTGGCTTAGTTTAACTGACAAGGAATTATCAACCAACCACAGTAGTGGCATTTTGGACTCAAAAAAGTGGAGTTCCAAGCACACTGCTGACGGCACGGACGAGATTCTAGCGTTGTAGATATAAGCATCTTAAATGGCCAGATGATGCAGAAGGAGATATCGAATCAACAAATAAGAGGTTCAAACGGCAGCTGTGCATCGATTGCAGCAGCCGGATGTAAAACACCTATAGAAGAACAACTAATTGCGTTAGATACCGGATGAAATGAAACAGAAGTATTGCATAGATGCAAAAGATAGAAAAACCTAAAAAAATAATCATCCAATTTCCACTGTTTTGGGCTGCCTTCTTTGTTCGCCTTAGTCATCTTGAAAGTTGATATCACGACCAAAAACACCCCATTTGATGTAATCTCGATTTTACAAAAACCGCATCAGCTGATACAAGATAGGAATTATTAGAAATCTGCTGGCATTCCAAGAAAGACGGTAACATAACATTCTTACGCTGTTCGGATTTGCATATTAGGTACTAGTGATCGAACGTCTCAACCAACCGGAAAGCGAACCGGTAGAAGGGACAGAGCTCAAACAGAACCACAAACATCCACCGAAAACTAGCTAAGTCCACCCAGTGAACATATGAACATTGTGCAAAGGTCATTTTGTTTAAAAAGCACAGAGACGACACAACCAAAGGCGAAAGTTGCAAGGTTGCTTCGTCTCGGTCAGTTTGAAACAGTTTGAGCAACAATTAACTTTGCATCGACGTGCCCTGGTTGAGGTTGCTAACTCATGGTATCATATGCTCAAACAGGACAAAGAAAGGACAGTAATAAATGATATATTGCAAAATAGTAGGATGAAGAACTATACAGAAGAAAGGTTTCGAATGTAAGAACACAAGTGACTGCGGCACTGAGCCACATCACCTAATGTCTCCAACCATCGTTTCGGGGGATCTCGTGAACCCCGACCTGGTAGTCTAAATGCGCCTACTGTGAAACAGTCCACTTGTTAAAGTTTCCATACCTTTTCCCCATGTCATCGACTGGCCACCTCAAACCATCGTTCAATCATTACCTGCCTTGCACAACGTACAACGAGGCAAGCGTTCTATGGGGATGGCTCAATCATCTCAACCTGTTCACAAAACTGGACCCTAGGATCCAGTATTTTGCGCCCAACTCTTAAGTAACTCACGAAATTCTCGCACCATATTCTACCAATACTACGAAGACAACGATGTTCAAACACCGGAAGTTTTCGCAAATCTTCTGTCCTGAACGGCCATGTTTCGCAGATGCAGAACAATACCGACATCGCGGCTTCTGCATATACTCGACCTTCGATCAAAAATCGGATGCCACGCTGACGCTACAGATGTTGCAAATTAGCAAATACCAATCGGGCTTTTTGTATGCGTGAAGACACGTCATGCAATATACGATCGTCAGGTGCGATACGACCATCCAAGGAGTTAAATCTATCCACCTCATCCAGCTTTTCCCTGTCTGAGCAAATATCAATGACGTCACTACTGTCACATGAGGATGGGGTTATTTTCATCAGCATCTCAATGACCAAGTTAAAAAGGGAGAAAAATGGAAGGAGGCAGTCCTGATGAACACCATTTCTCTTGGTGAACTTGGGTGAAGTACCGGTGTGAGCACGAACTTGGCTTTAGATGTTCGAATGCAGAGAACGAATAAGTGAAATGAATCTCTTTGGCACACCCTTCAGTGAGAGGCAATGCCACAGAAGTGCACGATCGACAGGAATTGTGGATCTATGGAACGTGTGCTTGTATTCTGAGATCATTCGCAAAGTGGAAACTTGGTCACGCCTACGCCTTTTGCGAGTTCTAGATAATTGGCGGAGGATGATGCCCGCGAGTAATTTTGGATTCGACACTTACTGAACTGATAAAGATTTCTTACTTCTCTTGTAAATCGACACTATCATCGGTTCACACAAGTCCTTAGAAATCCCTTCCCTTTCCCAGATTGACCCCGAAAGTTTTGTTAATTCCGACGTTAACAATGCGCCACCGTCCTTGAAGAAGGATTGCGACAGTCCACCTGATCCGGCTCCTTTATATCTTTGAAAAAAATCCCATCTCCTTTATCACCTCTGTTTCGGATGCACGGCTGGTATCCACCTGCATTGGTTAACTTGCAGGCACAACTGTAAGGGTGACTGTGGCTGTGGCCGATCCTTCTAAGAGCGAATCGGATTACCATCGGATTCCGTAATCACCTCGCTTACACTCAGCTTCTGTGGTCCAGTAGTCATAACCGATCGGTCCAGGCTGCGACTATTGCCGATAGCCACATCCTTTTCCATTTGACTACATTTACCTATCCATCACTGCTCCCGGTCATGTGTAAGACCGCTACGCGTCTCATTCTATGCAGCATATGGATCCGCGAACATATGACAGAGAAACATGAGTCCATGATATCCCTTGTTCCCACGGTTTATGTGGCACGATATTCTGCGTGGCAGTTGACGCTGTGTGCAGAATTTCCTCAATCCGATTCCAGTGTTCGCTTGGATCCTGGGAATCTGTTGTGTTGACAATCGCATTGAAAGCTCCAATCGAAACTGAACTCAGCGACTATCTTCTAGAATTATCTGTACAGGATGTGTGTTCTTCGTGCTTGTGGGATCTTAGGCTAGGTGTGAAACAAGAGACCACGAACCAAATCATGATCCACGTGCACAAATGCCGGGGCTAGAATGATCGGCAATCCTCGATTTATCCACGTCGTCGATGACCGATGATAATGTGATCGTGTTCATTGTTGTGAAGACGAACGAGGGCGCCAGATGAGTCGATATCGCACTTTATGACAGGAATTGTCATCCTCCAGAAACAACAGTCTGTGATCAGAACAAACCTGGGTGGGACGATCTCCATTTTCGGTGTGATCGGCTGGGACAGAAAATCATCCGATATGGCGTTCCGTCTCCGCCTACTAAGTACGTTAGGCGTTGAAATTACCAGCAACGACTACAAATCCCGTTGAACAAACAGTTCGGAGGAACCGAGATAACTCCCGATGGAAGTTGTCTTTGGCCTCAATCGGGCTGTGAACAGTGGGTGCTGTGTATGCACGAAAACGACGAACAGACAGCGACGCTTCAGTCGACTGTTACTGATATGCACACAAATGACTATTGACTGAGATTGAGTCTAACAGTAAACGCTCCGCCCGCATATTCAGAGCGATCCCCACACCATCCTGGCCCCTAGCACTCGAAGGCGGACCACCGGACACTCGTAGTGACGCGGGAGAATGGGGGGAGTGATCACGAAAATCGGACACTGTGCGGCTTTTGGAGACAGCATACGTCTATTTTGAAAGTTCCAAGAATTCACGCTGGGAAGCTTGTTTTACTATTTGGATGAGTGTACGGACATTGAATGCATTCGAGTGAAGTTTACATTTGGGGTCAATTAATGCGTGCAAACTATTTCTTCCCCAACCCTTAATGCTATCACCAGATAAACCATGGAGCCGCAATTCTTCGTGGAGTCTTTCATGGTCCCTACATCGGAAAACGGAATGTAGAAGGATTCTCTGTTTAATGGATGCCTGTGATAAATTGCGCGAACAAACAGCCAATGAGAATTTTTTCCCTGGTGATAGAAGTTCCGTGATTGAACTATATCATGGAACTCTTGAGTAATAGAAAATGAACCAAAGGCATTAAGCCTTGGAGAGAAATCTGCCGTATAAATTTAAATCTAAGTAGGATAATCTTGGGACACATCGCGATTCCGTTTGCTAAAGCGTTAAATGAACACGGCGCGATTACCCTGTGATGAAAGTTAGCATAGAATATGCTCAGTGAAAGAAACCATTGCGTCCGAAAGTGCAAGGGACAATGTCACAGGTATAATCGAGCTCCATCCTAAATTCCATAGTAGCCGACTTTGACAAGCACTTCATTTTCCACTATTTGATATAAACTTTCCAATCTTGGGATGGAATACGTATTTTCATGGTTCAAACATGAAGAATCGGGTACAAAAATTAGAACAGACAAGTATATAACACTGACCACCATAACGGCGAAGAGTACAAGTCTAGTCTGAAATAGTCAACGATTGGTCATGTCGGTGATCGCTACTCCTCGTCGCACCGACAAATCTGCGCAAACAGATGGACGATAAACTTGGTTTGAGGGTAAGTGGCGTCCAGAAATTTGGTCTCTAATCCGGCCGATGAACTGTACCAAGCAATGGCCCCAAACGAACGAGCAACGACAAACCAGGCCCGGTCTGCCAAGTCGATGATGAATGAGTTTTGTTTATGAAATGTATTTCCATGTAGCATCAATGCTAAACTTATTATGGAAAACTGTGGAACCAGTGTACACTTATCCCAGCCTTACCATGAATCATTAGGAGTGTACGTCCATTCTGTATGGAATTGGTCGCTAACTCAGTCAATCACCAGAACTTCTAGACAATACGGGCTAGTTGTCAGCCGTGTCTTGACGACCAACATGACGTGAGCTGAGAGACTGGCTACAAGAAATACGGAGGAGATTCGAATACGATACGGCCACTTGCATCGCAAGCAATAACCAGGATACACTTCGTTACCGAGTAACAAAATCGGTTTCCTATTTCGATCAAATGAGTTTGACACAATGCACACAAATGAAGTAGTAAGAAAGACTATAGTTTCTGTCTTTTTCCCGGTCCGTGTATGAAATCGATTTACACTAGACCAGAAAATTGGCAAAAGATCCGATTCTAACGTATTGGAAAGGATACTCTGCACTGAAATTCAAACGACAAGCGGGAAGAAAAAGTTGTTCAAGTTATGCGATCCAGCTTACGATATCGGTTTCGAACCCGCAGTCTGTGGTTCAAATGCGTGATGGAGAGGACTGGGATATTGACTCCGATCGTCAAAAAACTAAGATAATCGGAACATCATCCGATTAAAAACGGAAACCACGATCGTTTGGACCGCGCTGGTAATCTATTTCCGTTATTGCTTAGTTCAGATTACCTACTTTGCCCCGTCACCAACCGCCAATTTGAACCGGAAATTACCGGGAACGGCTAAATTGGAGAGGGTAGTAACGGACGTTATTGCAACTGGTGTTTATTTTTCAAAGAAGAGTACCTTCATTAAAGGCATACTTGTCCCAGTGACACAAGTTTTTCAAGATCACATAGTGTGGATAGCCTCCACCGAGATGAAGCTCTATTCTTTCATTGTATTAATGAAAGTAAAAACACCGACTCATACATACCTGAAGCTGATCACACAATTGTGAATCAGGCAAGTAAGCCACGAGTTGGTGCAACAAAGTTAGCGCAGCGACAACACGGGCCAAGATACGCGAATTCCAAGTATCTGACATGTGAGTATCCATGGGCGATTGGTTACTTGTATCTAGGTCATTTGGGGAGAATCGGGCCGACACTAGTGCCTCAGAAATTGCCAAATCCACAAATGGCATGTAGATATTGGTTGCAACTGATACCCCGTAGACACAGACTAATTGCTCCAGGCATCGAAGGCAGGCAGAAGCTGTACGATCACCAGCAAGAGGGCGACCAGTCGCTTGGACTGGCATGGGCAAATAGCTACGCGATACCGGACCACTACTGGCAACTTGTACCGATGAGAAAACTACTGAGAGTTGCACATCCCCCTGAAATTAAACAGATTTGGAAAGAGATGAATATAAATAAAAGCAGTATCACCTGTAGAAAACTGGAGAAAGAACCGAACAAAGACGCGAAATGACTCACCTCGTAGCAAATAGTTAAGCCTGCCAACAAGCAGCGGATCAACCGCTTTGCTGTGATCAGAGGTCCAACGCGTTTGGCGATCCAAATAAGACTGTCGGTTGAGGCAGCTACGGGTGGGATGGTATTGCGTGAATGTGCCGGAATCAGGTCGTCATTCTCGTTGTAGTCACTTTTTGTCTCAGCTTTCAGAACACGTGATTCCAACAAAGAGTCAGCGACCACTTCACTATTGTTTCCCGAGGATCTCAGGTTCATGCCGTTTTCAGACCGACCACTGAAATCGAGAGATACACGTAAAGACAGGCGCGACAGTAGGACGAACTGTGAAGTCTCGAATTCGAATTACATCTCATTCCTAGTGAGAATAACGTTCGTGAAAAACATGAGAACATACTTTAGGGAACTGGTTTCGTTGGTTAGCTTCATGCTAGCACTGAGGCACTGTTCATTCGGACGAAAGTGATGCTTTTCCGGGAGAGGGGAACGCGCACATTATATATATATATATATATATATACGTATATATATATATATATATATATATACATATATATACGCATATATATACATATATATACCGGCTCGAAAACAAGCATAGCGACAACGTAACAACAAATAAATGAGGCCTCATAGGAGGTGAATAATTAAGAGGGCAAAATAATAATAAACCATAAGGAACTACTTATTTTTTCTTACGTTATCATCGTGCACAGTTTGTGGTTTCTTCCTCGCTGTTCACGGATGTCTTATAAGGAGAATGAGTTCTACAGACAAGTCAAAACAGCATTTGCACAACCGACTTCGGTTCTGGGCCATATCTCTCAGCTTCTCCAACCAACAACAATACTCATCGCGTGGGACCTAACCAAGAAGACGAAAAACGCCAACCGAGGCCAAAGCCGAAACCAACTTCTTCAGACCTCTAATCCAAATCGTAATCTGACAACCACGTCACTCCTTCCTGCCTTGCCCAGCACGTGAAAAAAGAGCAGGAAAAAGAAGATGATGGACAGACATACACAATACGTGTCCAAGAAACTGAAGACGATGTAGAGCGATCACCTCAGCCAGAGGATGACTGTCTACGCCCAGCACACAACGATACACTTCGTCATTGCTCACCCGATGTTCCCACCAGACATGAGCAATGCTTCGGAGATATCGGTAGTCAAAAACAGAAATTCGCCGGACATCCTCAACACGGATAGACTAGGTCTTGCAAAAGTAAAGTAGAACACTACGAACTTTGGCATTGTACACCTTCCCCTTAAGGGAAAGTTGGATGTCATGGCGGCATCACTAGTGCCGTAGGTTCGCGAAAGCTACCTTGGATTTGGCAATTCGTGATGAGAGTTGAAGAACATGACGATGTACAAATAAAATGCATTTTAGGATTCTCCGAGAAAAGTGTGCGGGGTAAGAAAAGCAATGCCGTTTAGATCAGGAATATTAGCGAGTAAATCAATGACTCTGGATGTGTCGATGAGATAACTGCTCCTCACTGTTGTGACTTGCATGCATTATGCTGTTATCAATCTAGGCAACGTAGCAAAGAAGTAATTCAAAATCATACTAGAGAATTTAATTACCCTTTTTTCATTCGAGATCTGGAGATCAAAATTTGTCATCCGCGCACAAAAATCCCGAACGATTCAGAGCTAACACAGCTGGCTCATTTAATGAATTCAATTTTGCTCACTCACTCATCATGATAATAATTCCTATCGCGTCTCGCGTATGAGTACTGTAGAATGGGCATATCCGATCACCTACGAAGACGTGTACTGCGCAGGGGTATGAAAATAGGCAATCATAATTCCGAAACTTCGACTGGCATAGAAACGCAGAAGGTCTCAATATGGCAGTTGTCGAAACGACCTAGGCTATCAAAATGACCGTCGGATATACAATTCAAACCTCTGACCTTTACGGGGTCAACCCATGTGACCACTGCCTATATAGTTTGCTGATTTTTCTAGCGGACTTTTAGATTCCTGTAGCGTTTTGTTTACATGAGAGTAGCAAATATTCAAGGTCGTGGAATTTTCTGAGACCCTGATGCGCTTGTCATTCGTTGTTATCAACCTCGAATTGAGTGTTGATGATCATTTTAACGGTAAAATTGTAATAACAACACATTTTAGGGATCTTACGATAGATGATCAGTCTGCAAAGATTGACCACTGATCTCACAGAGCCGGAGTACGAAACAGACTCCCATGAACTCAGTTTGCTGCCCTAGGGAAACCAATGCATCTTTCTGGAACCATCAGCCACTTCAGGTCAGTAAGGTTAGCATGCCAATTGGGCCCAGTAGACGGCATGCGAAAAACCTTATTGGTATCTGAATTGCCATTGGCGTGTGCAAGAGATGATGAAATTTTTTACGGACATTGGTGCCGCACAATTTAGGATAATCTTCAACAATTTTTATTATTTTCTCTAAAATATGATGAGTCTGGTGTCTTGGGACCCCCGATTACACTGGACATCGAAAGAATTCATCCGTGTATGAAATTCCAACTAAATAACTGTTGTAATTTCACCGTCCAGGTACTTTTTATGACATGCCTGAGTGCAGTGGAAGGCACACTATACGGGGGAGAGGGGAGGAAACGGTAAACTTCACTCTGAAACATGGAATGGCATAAAACCATATAAGGCCACATTACGTCAGGTGTGGCAACGAGCTGGGAGATAGCTGGTTGATGTCTACCACCAAAGAAGGACAAATGAGTTTCGACCTGTGAAATCCGCACAGACCTGAATGGGTTATGATGGAACAATATAAGCCTCTGATACAAACACTCAAGCGAATTTCGAGATCATCACAAGTGAACAACATTGGAGCTGGACCGTATCGCGGAACTAATTGAACGGACCGCTAACACTTGTAGCCTAACAGAACCGCTCCAATCGATACTCAAACGCAGATATCAAATTTATAATTTCCTCCAGGCAGTGTGTAGTGTTATCAGTGACATTAGTGCATGCATACAACCTAATCTATCGTACTCGATGTAAGGCATGGGAACAGGATGCAACACTGCACTAATTCAACAGGACAACATAAAAAACCACGTGTGTCAATGAGACTAATGGCTAAACCAAACGCATCCTTGGTCAGGAGCTTTTTCTGAGTATGGCAATTCGAATTTTTGATAGGTTTGGTGTTTAAATTTTAGTGGATTTATCACTCAAACTCTGCCGCCTTAGTGTGTCATCTTTGGTGATCGAAGAACTAAGTTTCAGACACGTAAAAAAATGCGTTTTTTTGGCGCTAATAGGTTACGCACACGCACGGATGAACAAATCTTTCACGGAGGCACACGACCGGTTTCGCAGTTGATGATACCGTGTCATTGTTGCATGGATTCCTTGTCCATGCACTTTCCAAACGACCCAAGTAAGATTCCAGTAATTAAGAATTAGGCGAATGGTAGTTTTAGAGTGATAAAGTCTAAACTACGTGAAACTATCGGTGACAGTGGCACTCACGTTGATGGATCATTTTCACTTTCGTTGTTGAGAGAAAACTGGACAACGGCTGAATCTTGGCTGAGAGCTGATGTTCGATTACTACTGTGTGCAGATGGAGATCGGGAATATGCCATCCATTTTTGCGGATCTACAATCAAATCTAACAGTTCGTCTTCCGTGTCTATAGTGCGCAAATCCAACCCAATTTCGTCCACGAAAGTAGACAAGGAGGTTGGTTGAACTGCAGGCACGATTGGCTTGTATGCGTCAGGCTGTCCTGATCCTACTACTTGGTGCACGTCTTCGATTTCCGACTGTTCTTCATTCCCATTAGAATCGGGCAATACCTCTTTTTCCGTAGGTGAGCTGGATGCCATGTTAATGCTAGGTAAATGTGGAAAATTTACGGTTGGGTTGAGCAATGTATAGATCAATCGCGGAATGATTTGGGATAAGAATGTATCCAGAGAAACATAGGCCATCACAAGACGAAGAAAACGTCGGGAGCATAGTTCGCTCAAAGGATGCTGAGTGCCCAAGTCTGTGATTGCCAAACAGCGTCCCACGGAATTAGGTCGATAGAGGAGCAGCAGAAGAGGGACTAGGTACCTCTCGATCAGCTAATGAAAACGAATAATGCAGAGGAAAAAAGGAAAGGAGAAGAGACTTGAACATCGGTCTAAACAAGACACCGAATGCTGTGAATACATACATGAGTGTTACTTTATGGGCTGACAATTTATCAGCATGAAATGAAAAATGCACAGCACTAAAGTGTCATCATATATTATACGAACGACTAGAATGAACGTACAGACTGATTAATGGCACTGGGCAACTGGTGGCTTAAAACAATTTTGACAGCGGCTCAGGATGTATGAGAGTGCGAAACATATTCAGAACAAAAAGCATTCTTTTACATGGAACTATTTTCCTATTCGATGGATTGCATATATTGCTCCAGTTATACATATTAGGAAGTTTGAAAAATCCTACACGCATCCTGCTGATTGTTAGGCGTGGCAAGAGAAGATTAAAGCGAATTAAAATATTGACAGAATAGAGTGGATGAATTTCGTCAATAATTTAGAGGTTAGGCGTAAAATACTAGGTCGTAGATCGTTGAGTGTTAAGAGGAGCACTGAATCGGAATGGGTCACGGTGGTTGAATGTTTTGCGCATCCCCACAGAAGGACTGCCTCGTTGTACGCTGTTCTTCGAGGTAGGTTGTGGTTTGAAGATGGGCCGAGGTGGCCAGTTAATAGCTTATGTAGGTGTAGTCAGACTACCGGGTTGGGGTCCACGAAAATCCTCTAATCGATAGTTAGAGATAATAAGTAATAGGGCTCAGTATTGCACTCGATGTTGTTCTCGAACTAAAAAAACTTTTTTCTCCTGGATAGTTATTCAACTTATTATTTCGCAGTCAATCTTCCGTTCTTTTATCTTTCAGCAGTCAGTGCTCTGGGATAGCAAGTAAGACCAAAGCACGTTGATGCAAGGTTAGCAGTTGTAGAAACTGAAACTGAGACTTAAAACTGAGAATGAGGCTAAAGCTCGAAGCCTTAAAGTTTGATAAAAATGAAAGAGCGAGGCGAACAAAAGAGTGTAAGGATTTCATATGATGAACGTCAAACCTTTTCCTTAGTAATAACTTTAATCAATTATGTAACCGTGGTAGGAGTAGTAACGTGTTGATTAGTGAAACAATCAGGAGCAGACATACTTCCTCCGCGAGCAGCAGTGAGCATGCACACTCAGATAAGCCAACCGTCATCCAGTAATAACACCAAGTAGTCCGCTCCTGATGAGTGCATATGGACACAGATCAGTCCGGCTTTCACTGATGTATGACTGACTTAAAGAGATACAGCACAATTCTAATGGAGCTATCGGGGGTTACTAAATATATCTTACGGCAGTTAAGCTTTATCTCCGTTAATCAGCCTTTTCTCGGAATTTCATCTTCAAGGCTGAACCTTGACGTGGTATGAGCCAATGAGCTATACAGGATGGCTTATCTCAAGCCGATGATCCTACCATGTCTGGAAGGTCAATGGGTAGAGGCCTGACGAAATAGTCTCCTAGTTCTCCCGTCCGGGATCGATCTGATTTGGCAGCTCAGTCGGAAAATTGAGTGGAAGAATAACTAAACCAAGTAGATGGACCTTTATTCGGCTATACCCCGCTGCCTTGCGGTCAGGTTCTTGCCAGAGCCAAAGGCTTTAGTTAAGAACCTAATCGTTCTTCTGCTTAACGCCTGGACTTTCTAACAGCACTCGTCCATCAAGCCCAGTGAGTCGTTACGCGCCCACAAATAATTCCATACTGCATCGATCGTCGCGCAGGATGATCAGGACCGCGCTGCCCATTGCATCGAGTGCAGGTGGAGTGGGTAGTGGTAAGTATACTACTGCTCAGAATTCCTTCTCTTTTATTCAACCTGTCACTTCTGTCCCCAACCCAATCTCTTTGCCCCTACTGCCTACCCATAGTGTCTCGCAACGTTCCAGTGTCGAATAGTAGAGTAGGTGGTTTCCAGTCTGATAGCTCACATTTTCTAAAGTTTCGTCAGCCTCTCAATGCGCTCATTCTCATGCAGGTTGGCCAACAGGCGTCGTTAGTTCTGACAGCAGACGCACTTTCGATGGATTTCTGCTGCGTGACTGAAACACGAATTCCGAATTCGAGTAGATTAATCCAACTAACTGTACCTAATGCCTCATCAAGATATTTCCTGTACACTTCAGAAGATGACGAATTAGCTTAAGCCATGGGTCAACGCGGTGAAGGAACAGTCTTTAGCGAGAAGCCTGAAGCAGTCCCTTTGGACTGGATTCCGGTTAACAGTCACTTGTGCGCCGTGGGAATGTAGGGATCAGTCAGCGTCCGGAAGGATAGTAGTGTTAAACGCAGTTTATTTTTCATCTCGGCATACGCCGCGACAGACTTCAGCGCTGACACGCAAAAATAGCAGTTTTAGGACACACATCACGTCAATCTTGTTCGGAAGAGCAAAAGCTCTGAAATCGTAGTGGTGGCTGTTGATTTCAATGCGAAAGTTGGAAAACTGAGTGTATCGGAAGCCTGTTTAGGTGGGCGATGCGCTTTTCCTGCTCAGCAAAAAGATAACGGGAAAAGACCTCTCCAAATTTGTGTGGACAATAGCAAATAATTGTCTAGTACGACGTTCCGACACCGTTCGCGTCACACAGCGACATGGCGTTCTAACTCGTCAGGTACTCTGAGTCAGATTGACCATATCGCAGTTAGCTACCGTTGGCGCGGTTCTGTCCAGAACTGTAGATCGTACTGGACCACATATGTCGAATCGGACCATGCATTAGTTTTAATGCGGATTTTGCTTCAGCTAAATGACCGTCAACGTGGACCGCAATACCGATGGGCCGCCCAACGTCTGTCTGATTCGGCTATTCGCAACAGCTATGAACAGAAACTATCCGAGGGACCAAGAACTGCGATGAGCAACAACGTAGACGAGCAGTGGGATCAAATTAAGCAGGCTATGCATTTGACAGCAGATTTTGCTTGTGGTCCTAGCGTTCATCAAAAACACTGGATCTCGCAGGGGTCGCTGGGTCTAATGGAGCAAACGCGAGCTGCCTAACTGCTAGGAAATGAATAAGGAGGTGCGTTGACAGTTGCAGCGTCAGTTGACCATAAGCCTTAGGAATGACCGCAAAAACTGGTGGGTTAAGATGGCCGAAGAGATGGAAGTGGCGTCCGCTTCAGGTAACAGTCAGACTGTTTAAGCTTATACGCGACAGCGGTGGGCGGCGAACTTTGGTTAGTGAAGTCGTGTGCTATAGGAATGGAGAGCTCATTCATGGTAGACAGGAAAGACTGGACCGTTGGGCAGAGTATTTCAGGGCTCAGTTTGGCTGGCCACGCGCTAACGTATTTAGTCCGACGTCTGGAGCTGTGAATCCTTAGGAGGTGTCACTTGATCGCCCAACGGAAGTGGAAGTGTAGTCGAATATTCGGCTTCTGAAGAGGGGAAAAGCAGCCGGTCCCGACGATCTTCCTCCAATTCTTTTCAAATTGGGTGGG
>LUCM01002019.1:158776-208809 GCA_008360955.1 Fasciolopsis buskii | reverse complement strand
CTACTGTCGTCCAGTCTTGTAACATCTTTTTGCACTTTGATGGTGCGAAGCACATGCCAGACTGAGCTATAGACCTCGAGAGCCTGTCCAATGCATGTTGTGCATGGCCTGCGGATTCGAACGGGCCCACGACGACACCTGCGTTATCTAGATCACATAGGTTCTCACCATTTTCCAGTTCGGTTCATACATCCTGGAGACCTTTTAAAGTATCTTCCATCTCCTCGATCATGACGAAGTTGAACAGGAATGGAAAGATGGACACCCTTGCCGAACGCTGCTAGTCGTTTCAAATGAACTCGATAGTTCGTATGAGCTACACCTCCAACGTCGCCTCGATTCAGCTGACCGGATTCAGTGAACGGGATTCTGTTTTTGCTTCCAAATGAAACGGTGAGGTTGGATACCAGTCCTTCTTGAAAGACAGGTTATCCGCGAGATATATGTTTCGGAAAAGCACAGGACCGATGATCTCGGTTGGGTATCTCCGTTATTTCTTAAGAACAATAGCGAAGTCGTCGCTTCTAGGATCATTCTGGACAACTAAACGGATTCCTAAGGACTCTTGTGAATCAACGATTGTGCTGATTTGTAAGACAATAGGTTTCCGTTCAGTAACCAAAGAGGAATCAGTTTGGTCAGTATCACATCCACATTGCTCTAGGGTATTATTTCTTACTGATTATCGCATGCCCATGAAAGATGTGCGCTTGAGAATCCAGCTTCTTTCTAGTCCGGTTGGAGAGATTTTGACCACGCCTTCACGTTGCAATACGTAATAGAACGTAAGCACACCCTCAGTAGATCAACGCCCCTGTCCCTCTTGATTTCTAGGAGGCTTTCGACTCGGTCGTTCGTGGCTTTTCCTATCAGTTGTCTACTTCCTGTTCCCCTTGGATATTCAATCTTCTTACAGAAACATGCAGCTCTGGGGAAAAGGCAGCTGTCAGTGGGGCTTGTCTAGTTTTTTACCACTGAATGATGATGGTGATGACATCATTGTCTGGTAACTCATGTCCGGCGCGTATTTCCTCATCGGCTCATGACAACTTCCGGTCCTGAGTTGTTCATCGTTGTGAAGCCTCTTCCCACCAGTAATCCATGAGACTTCTTTTTCAACGGGTGGTGTGAATTTCTGGCGTATGATCCGATCATCACAGTTTTTTATCGACATTAATCAGTCCCGATGAAACTGAATGCATTATAGTTCGGCCAAAAGATAGTGACGAGATGACGTTTACAGGTAAGCTCATTTGACGAAATGGGCTTTAATCTGGAGTTCGATGTTCATCATCTTAATCTGTACGTAAAAGAATGATCCCAGGTGCGGCCAGTCGGAAGCAAGCTTGTGAACCTGAATTGTGGATTCCCATGGTATCTGAACACAATGATTTGTAGGCCCTAAAAAAGAGGTCGTGATTCCAAAGTGTATATGAGATCCGTGCATCAAAATAAGTCGATGGAGTGAAACACAGTCATTTTGAAAAATCGGTTCACGTTGAGCAATCTGCGATATGTGCCTAACTGTTAGATGAGTAATTCGCGTAACGGCTTGTTACATTTGATGCATTACAACCCAATCGGTCTATCAGCGTCCGGCTTCATTGTCAGGATCTAATTTCTTGCATAAAGGCCTCATTCAATCCAGTAAAATTAGCCGTAAACCAAGATTATGAACGAGTAGGTTCCTTTAGGGTTATGAAGTTACTGTTCTATCTTTGTTAGGACTCATCAACAGCGCATATCTAGTGCGCAGGAACTGGGAAACAGGTCCAGTACGAACGATTACCAATCGAACATTTTAGTCATATAACTCGACCTCCATGTCCTCCGCTTCCCAGAAAATCACGTTGGTATGATAAAAAGCATATTTCACTGGAAAATGTCTCTACTAGTGTAGGAACTTCATGAAACTGTCAACTGAAATACTCGGAACATTCCCAAAATATCCTTTGAATAAAGCGCTCTGGACGGAAATGAAAACAATTCCTCTCACCAGCGCTTTCTTAGATCTGTTGTCAAAAGACACCGTTCAGCCTCTTATCCGCAAGTGGTGCTATAACCGGACATCAAGGAAATCGCCTCGTTATATTAAAAAAGTGAAAGTTGTCGAGGTGACATCGTCAGTGTACCAGATGGCAGATGGCTAGATTCATAGGACGCACCCCCCTAGAATTGACTTCCATCTCATATATGACCGAGAGCCGATGGTGATCTTGCATATTTTGACATCGATTAACTTGAATACCGACCTGAGGAGTTTGGTCTATAGAGCTTAGTGCCGTTGCACGTTCTGATTGGGCGGATGTTTAGTGATTTGGATTTGTAGATACGCCGATAAGAAATTGGGATTCATGCATGCGAGTTAGCAAGATTTCGATTTGCCGATTTGTTTTCCAGCATCAGTGACCAGCTGGACCGTGTGCTCTTCATCAAAAAGTACACATGATCCAGCTCAATACATCTGCTGACTGAGTTGTTTGAAAGACGCCAGGCTTCTAAGTCTACCTGGAGCTTCTCATGGTTGCTTGATGTAGAAACCAAACTTTCTTCATACTAAAATATTGTCCTTTCTTGATCCTCGTGTATGGATATAAGGAAAAGTGAGTTATTTCCTTTTGTAGCTAGTTTGTGTACGCACATCTCCGCGGAACTCTTCTTCCGGGCTTGGAGAACATAGACTGTCACAGTCCATGCATCTGACTTGGCATATAAAAGTCGTTTTCCTTCGATTGAGCTATTCTTCGATCTTGAAATCAAACTGCACGTAATTGCGGACGGTTTGTGGGTGAAGCGTCAGACGGTCACTCCAGATGATCTTGATACATGATAGGGAAAAATCTGGCCAATGAATCGTTCGGGCATATATCAGGGACATAGCTGAAACAACCGCAAGATTCCAACAACGATAAGACACGACAATTATCCACTCCCTTCCAGAAGTTTTTATACCATGTCTGCAAGGTTGTGGAACACTCGCTCTTATTTCTTCATGCCATTGCAATAACTAGGTGTTTTCCTCGCAAAACAGCATGAACAAACAGAACATTCCTTATGTGAATCTTCCTCAAACTCTCTTTTACAGCGTACCGTTTAACCACGGTGTCCTCCTGCAGTTATACTTCGTGATACTTTATTTGTGTTAAAAAAGGATTTTCTACATTCCGAAATTGAAATATCTGGTGAATTGCAATGAACAATGAGCGGTTTTATCGAAACTTTCGTCAACTATGATTGATTCGAATTCACCTCAGATACACGCACGGTAAGAGTGAGAATTCTGTTGGTGACGAAAACCATACAGACTATGAGTTATTCCTGGGACCAATGTTGATACAAACAAGACGGGGAGGTTGGTAGAAGTTTTAGGACCTCAAATTCAACACGGTGATCATTACGCTAATCAGGATAAGGTAAGTTTTCCACAATACCTGAGTGCCACCGACTGTGTGAAACAATATCCACAGTGCATTGCACTGAATTGTGCGGAGCATCCAACTCGGTTCTCTGTGGGCTGCTGCTTGCAAATGTGGATAGAGCAATGCGATGGCATGCACGGGCACACGGATTGGTTCCATGAGGCACGGACCTCGGCTGGGTGGTAAATTCGCACCCATAATAGCTTCAGACAAAGGACCCCAGAGAGCACGGGGACGACAGTGAAGATGTTCGAGACCGCCACGATTTTTCACGCCCAACTGAGATAACTGTCGTGAGATGGGATAGGCATTGAATCTATTAAGGCGGAGCAGAAAACGTGAACAAAACAAAACAGGTGTAAATTTTGACCTTTACAAATGTTCATAAATGAATGGATGAACAATCGTGGATGCTGAAAATTCTTGATTTTGACGGAATTCAAAGAGGATCCACTAAGAAACAGAACAACATTCTGGATACTACTGCGTGATATATACAAATCTGAGATTATTTCATGAGCATAACGTGCATCGACATCAGTTAAGACGATGTCAAAAATGTCTCTCCTAGTCGTGAGGAAAAGGACACAGCAACAGTAATTTTGCTGGATCCCACGTCAGTTCAGTACCCATTACCGCAAGCTGAATTGCCGTTTTTCGGTTGCCACTTCGAAGTAGCGACCATAAAGAAGTAAAATTACAAAAAGCAAAGTAGAGTAAAAATGTGCAAGAAGTATGTGAGTGGCAGAAGAATTTGAATGCGGTTATGTCTTGGATTGTAATACTTAGCAATATCACCCAAGGTGCCAAATATCCAGGGGGAGGAAGACGTCGAATAACCGAAACAGTTCATGACTTAGGGTCAACAAACTCCTTTAGCATGTCATGGTCCGACAACCTCGGTCCAACTTCCAAACGATACCTACCTGAAGAACAGTGAACATCGAAGGAGCTCAACCTTGTTTGCGAGGTCACCTTGACTTAGAACTCAGTCTGGTTCCCGCAGCTGCGCGCAGCGCTTCTGGATTTCGTCTCAATGTTCGCTTTGGTCCCGGATATCTGGTTGCACTCATAATCGTGCAGAAGACTTAGAATGAAACTTAATCCGGCGATTTTTATCTGGTAGCAATTGTACAGGAAGGATGATTTTTGTGTTCGCATAACCTCAGATGAGAAACAAGAAGGCAAGCATGGATTAGGAGGTGATCTGAGTCCACTAGTATGAATCAGGAAGATCAACAATCCTTGATTACTCACGCTACCGGTAACCAATGGCAATTGATCAATTCGAGTCTGACGCTGTGAGGATGAAGGAAGGAAACCAATAAGCCGGTCAAGTACGACAAACTTTTGAGTTCGCCATAACCAGACAAATCTGAATAAAGCGATCGCCGTTAGCAGTTCGATGAATTAGGACAGAATATGGGCCTCTAATGTGCTTTTTCTGCCATTAGCAACGTCCGTTGAAGACACTCTTCGAATCAATCGAGCCGAGTCCCGCTAGCATGTATCCTTAGTATGAGAAGGGTTGCAATCAATCGAAGAGCAAAGAGCCGTTGGACCGAACTGCATATAAGTTATTATCTAGCAGTACACGCTCGGGCCTCGCGATCAAAGCAACCTGACACCAGTGTGATCACATGCGTTCAAAATTGAATCACCTGATATACGAAGAGTGGAAAGAGAGACCGATGTTGCAGCTGATTCGCGAAAAGTAATTACGTAAGTGAAGTTTTGTACGTCCGTTTCAGGAACACAGTATGAGACTGTCTAGAGCTACATGCGTTCTAGTCGGAGTAATTTGTCGCCTTATTGGACCTAACTTGCGAACATTGAAGATAGTCAGGAGAATGCAACATTTAGGCTTGAGTTCACCTTCCTTTCCACTAATGTTAAGGTCAGATAGAACTACAAAGCCGGAATGGTTCGTTATGTCTATCGTGGTCTCAAACAAGTTGGCAAAACTCCCTATAGGAGGGATGCTGCATGTGTTCGGATAAACGATATTTAGAGACTAATCACATAGTAGAAGAGGAATTTTCCTTGGAAATTTTACCCGAATCTTTTAACTTAACAATTTAGCTCACAAAGCGACAGAGAGTTAGCTCAGCAAGAAAACATCATCCGTGCAATGTTTTGTTTTCCTTGGTGCGAGACCAAATGCACCGCTGTCTGTTTGACGCATCCAACTAAGCGGGCGGAACCGGATGGAATAGCATCTTTTCCACCAGAAACTTCATACCCTAGGAGGGCAGATGGCTGCCAAATGAAAATGTGTTGATTTTCCGGTCGCTTTTATTAGCTTCAGTCAGTTTCGGGGGTTGAGTATTTGGTTGTCAAGTTGCAAATGCTCCACAAACAGGTGATTCTTTGAAACTGGACTTAATTTGACCTATGCTCGACGACCTGACAGTTGCGATTGCATCTATGATTAAAGGAAACTTCACTGACTGACCGTTTGGATCGTATGGATGGTGTTTTCCAGCAACTGATGAAGAATAACTGACGCGCTTGCAAATCCATATTCGTGAAAAAGCATGACATTTAATTACGCGAAAAGTGGAAGCTCAAACCGGTGCCATAGGTTTGGAACGAACTGTCTCTATTATCCTAGTGATTACTGCCGAACTTCCCCTTTTACTTAGAGCGTAGTCCCGAAAAACGTTTCATTTCTTCTAGTCTGTACTCAGCAATGATGCAAAAAAACTCGTTTCCCGATAACTATCCACTATCTCGCAGCTCACCATCAATTCGGACCTACTGGTACTTTGTAGGTCACATGTTCAGCGTATTGTTATCAACGTGGTGAGCCTTTGAAGCTACAGTATCATCTTGCCCTGTTGCACTCATCTGTCAGCTGGCGATGAGAAAGTTGACGAATCATTCGGGTTCAACTTCACTTCCAAAGCACGTCGATTTCTCATTCAAAGTGACCTACTATCTTTTCGGCCAATCGTTTATTTCAATTTTCGTCGTTTTTTCGAAAATAAATTGACCGTTAGACAGGGCAACAAATGCGGGAAGCTCTTCCTAGGCTTCGACCGCAACAAAAACGACTGTTGCAACATTTGCCCTACATCTCTCGTGATATTCTCATTTGCACCCGTCGTCCAACGTGCTATCACTTTCAATATTATCTCGACTTTATTTTATCGACTATAGAACAACTCCACTGGAGGGCAACGGGATGAAATTGTTCAGATTATATTGTACAAACGCATGGTTTGTATGTTTGTTTAAATTGTTCGAACAGACATAATTCCTTAACCTTGCTATTCCTGTTACAAATCTAGAGAATATAATCACAGGATTTAAAAAACCAAGCAATTAAAACAATGGATTATTAAGAAAAAATCAAACAAATCTATCGTAAAAACGGAAGACGACATGTACCCAATATCACCGGTACCGGTAGCGCCACAAAAAAGGATCGGAATCATGCTAGTCATTCCACATGACTCCTCCATAAGTTGAATCGCGTGATAATTGAATCAATAGTCCCATTGTGTGCACAGACTGTTGATTACTGAGCTAACAGCGTGGATGAATGCACATACATGTGAATACGTACAAACATACACACCAGAAAACATATCTCAAACGATTTAGTAATGACATCTTTACGCTCATAGACCAAGCGCAGTGGAAACGATACGGGCTGACTGGTCAGCGAAGATACTGCGCGATCGCCAATACGGATTCCGACCTCATCGTTCAACTGGTGATCCAACGGCCCTCACCTCATACCATTCCCTGGTCGGCTACACCTTACATACACAGAAAAACATACCCCATCTTCCTCGACATCTCTAAGACTTTCAATCGAGTTTGGCACGAAGATCTTCTGTCGCAACTGCTTACTGGGGCTTCATAGTGCCCAGTTACAAAAACGAAAGTAGGGGGTTAACTTGGGAGGCACACTTACACATGCCAGTGCACTGTGCCCTAGAGATTATGAGACACTCCACCTTACAACATTCATACTTGAAGTATGTGATAAATGGGAGGTCGAGTATCCCGCATATGACATCATAAAGCTGTTATATAACTTGGTTGTCTTTACATGACTTGAGGGGGATTTTATTCATTGTTCCAGCCTACTCGTGATGCATGATGTCGTCTAACACTATTATGGTTGTAGGGTGGATCGAAGTGGTCGGTCTATGAGACCGTAAGTTGTCGCGACGACAAACCAATACATTGTTCCAAACAGATCTGTTATTACTTGCCCCCTTTATTGATGAAATAACAGTGTACATCGTTTTCGGGAAGGATGCTGCAGTCAACAGAGCCGCCAAATGGGGAAGTTGACTAAGAGTGGGACGATTTAAACTAGGACATCACGCCCAAATGACACGATCTTATCCGCTTGACCACCGCCGGATTTGGATTAGCGAGAAGGGATCAACAGGATCCTTTGCCGAAATCACTGGAGACACCAAGAGATATGGTAGTGTACCACAATCGGCAGTCTGTTTGCTCCCAAAATGTTTCCATATCCATACAATTTTTTTATTTCTTATCTTTAATTTGTTCGTTCTTTGTTTTTCGCCCATTTTCTTTGAGTAGACGGTGCTGCGAAATAACAATCAACACCGACTACAAAACCGAAAATTGAATTAACCCTTTTTCACCGCATACAGCACTCATGAGTGCGACAGAGGGGACATACCACCGGGGCCGATTACGTGAAGGTAGGAGGAAACCGGCTATCGCGATCTCAAAACTTGGAGTGGCATAGAACCATATGAGGTCTCGTTAGATCACACGGTGACAAAACGGGCGGCATCGAGGTGCCGCCTACCACCACAGTGATCGGTGGATTTGCGATTCGAACTCTGGCCTTTTGGCGACAGACGCTTAATCAACTTTATCACCGCCTTTTTAGTCTCAGTGATTCTCAAAATTGAAGTTCACAAAAAACGATGTGAACTCCTCATACTTTGTTTGTTTTCGGACAAATTGGCAGTACATGATTCAGTAATTCAGGCCAACCGAGACAAAGGAACTGCTTCAAAATCGCTAACCAGGAGTAGACAAGATAGTGTTTCATCATCCGTACACAACACGTATTCAGACCGTGTTTACTCACCCAGAGAATGACGCTGTACAAATCGTAGAAGAATGGAGGAAAATCTAAGAGAAGGTAGAGTAGATGTTGAGTTGACGGACGAAACGTGAGTTCTCCCTCATCTGAGACTCGGTTCGGTGTCAGTATGTAATCCAGACCACGATGTAACACACTGCAAGGTTGTTGAAAAGCAAATGAGTCAATTAGATAGATACCTACATATTGTGTCGTATAACAACGGAGTAATTCCCATAAAATCTTGGTCGGAAAAAAGAAGTATCAGACACGTGCACTTTTCCCAACGAGCCATGATAATGCATCCTGGTGTTTGGGGCAACGAAATGGGTAATTTGCCAGTTAAAATCCAATAACCCCGATATGCAAATTGGTATTGTTGGAAGGAGAAGCATTTTCGGTTCCCAACAAAAACTATTGCGTTTTAATCATTTTATTTGCGAACAGAGATATGGCTCAGCAAGTTCTCGGTAATGTTCACATTCTGCCATCTCCGGAACAAATTTTACGGATTCATCAAACATATTGAACAGCATACTTGTTCTATTTTGCTGTCCCAATGCAGTAGGAAAGATAATTTACTCATAGCATGATGATAACACCCTTCTGTGCATCATTTGAAATGTGCAAAACCTATCCAAGTAAGAAGCCTTTAGCTGCAAATGTACCCCTTTCGCACAATCCGCAAGACCATCCTAGAAGGGATATTGTGAGGTTTGTCTGGAGATTATATTCTGTTCGCCTCCGAATGTTATCTGAAAAAAGGACTGTCAACCTCTAAAGGACTGTCACCTAACGGTGGAAGATCTTACCGTGGAACACGAGTCTGACATTTCTGTGCATCCGAAAGAAAAAACCAAGCTAAGCGCTCACTTTGGCACACGATCTCGATGCAGTGCGAACATTTTTCTAGCATGAGATACACGGTCCGCGTGACTCCATCGAGTAGCCTCAGTGTAATTGACCACATTGTGGGTGAATATTTCCACAGCCAGACAGGCTATGGAGTCCACATCACGCGCGAATAATTCCTCCAGTCTAACAGTGGAACGTTGGACGGGAGGCTGGACGACAGAAAAAAAAATGGCAAGTACCAATCAACCAGACACATTTAAAAACCCCCAGTTCGAATCCAGCACCCACTCCTCAATTTTCCATTCTGTAGCCTTTAAGTCCTAGCTATCTTCATGAAAAAACAATTTGTTCCTATAATTAACGTGAGATGGAAATTGACAAAAAATAAGACCAACTATGTTAAAAGTATCGATCAAGTGAATGGAAATCAACTGATGGTGCATCATCGAACGAGATCAACTATAGTGTGAACTTTTACACCATAGACAGATGCATACGAAATTCCTCGTCCGAAGAGCTTTTAGATCATACTTTGGAAATAGACTGCTTTCAAGGACTCATTGCACGGCCAGGGAGAGACAAAGTCAAGCCTACTAGGTACCCGATCAAAAATTTAACTACCTTATGGTTCCAAGTACGGGATGACATTAGACATTGTTACATCACTTTGAGTTCGGACCCAACGTGGCGTTATAAATAAGCTTACACAATGTTCATCTGAGAGTATAAAATAAAGTTAGATCAAAACTAATTAGAGGGAGAATGAAGCAAATTACAACTTGAAAATCCTTTTAACCCTGGAAGTTCACTGGCGAGATACTAATCCAAAATTGCTTTTCCTCCTAAAAGCTAAAGACTTGTGAGTGGCATATGGCGAGAGACACCGAAAGACACGACAACAAATCTAGGAACACGGTTGAAACGGAGGACAGAAAATAGGTTTCTGATTAAGGATCAAAAATTTTGCACTGGCTAACGCATCGCTGATTTGAATACACTAAAGTGGTTGCGTGCACCGAATAACACCCCAGGGGTCAACAGGCACAGATGAACATCGCAATTTTATTGTCCACAAGACAGACTCCTTTCCACAAATCATGTCTACGTAAGGCCTTTTACATACGAGGTACCCAACGCCAAAACAAATCGATGTCCAAAATAAAAATTATACAAATTGGAATTTTCGGGTAGTATCAACAGGTGCCCCTCCATGTCAGCCATTTATTTAATACATGTTTCATATTAGTCAATACCTGAAGTATTATCCATCTATCCGTTGTTTTCCGTTATATTCTGCTGATAGACAGACGACAGGAATTTTCTATCGCAATCCTCTAAAGGTAACAGAAAACGAGATTGGCTTTGTGCTTCAATTTCCTCGCTCTGCCATCATCAAAATGTTCTTGCTAAAGTTTGCTCATAAAATATAATAGGAATGGTGTTATTGTTTACCCGGAACATGAAGGCAAGTTGCGAACTGATGTATGTTTCCCATATTGAGGTAACAAAGAAAAAAAAACTTATATTAGCTAGCCTCTTGCCGCACCCAAACGACCATGAGTTCAACTATCACACAGATGTCGATGCTGATCAGAATTTTCGTTTTCTGAAAACCTTGGCAACCATCGTCACTGAGTGGAATTAAATCTTAATCAACATAGAATTCCCGAACTACTGAGCAAATATATTTGGCTTGTTTATAATTATAATTTTGGTTGCGTAACGGATAAGAAACTACTTCTGACAACACGGTGCCTTAGTTAGTTATTATGAATGCAAACTAAAACAAATCTTACTCTACAAGTAAACGCTACTCGCACATAGCGACAAACCTACACATTCGGTATTCAGGCGGCATTACCTTCATAATCAAGTTCACGCACATTCAACTATTCGAAATCAGGCCCACATCAAGTGCAATCAGATGGAGAATGCGGGTACTTTCACAGTGCTCCTGATGTCCTTATATAATATTTGAAAATGAGCAGAGAAAAGCTCATTAGAGATACAATACGTTTCACCGAGTTTCGAGAGGTTCTAATCTATACAGCGTTCGGACGACTTGAATGGCTCGTAACTCAGTGGAAGCCGGTGACCGATTGCTCAGTTCACATGCCCTTCGAATGAGGCTAAACATTCTGGAAATCCAGTGCAACCTACCGTCAGGGATGTTCATGAGCATACCGTCCTACGCTTCCCGAGCCATCCGACACTGGTTTAGAATCAGTTTAGATATTTCCCCAAGACCAGTGGTCATTCAACCAAAGAATTGAGCAATATGACGCCGAAACGTGAGACAAATAAACATAAAAAATTCAAATCCATCAGATGTAACAACAGACCACATGATGATATGAATACCTAAAATGACAAATTCACCCATAATTTTTGCACTTAAAAGTCAACACCACGATCGGCAGTCGAACCGGCAACTTTCTGCCTATCAGATAGATGCTTTTACCGCTGAGTTACCACATTTATTTATGTTCCTTAACTGAATAGGATAAACAAGAGTTTGACGGAAGCATTAGCGATACTAGAACATACAGTTACGTGGCTGGAAGAAGGGAGTTCGATTAGTTTGCCGTTCCAAAGCCACAAACTAAGAAACAATCCACATATCAACCAGAAGAAAAAAACTCAAGCGCCGCTGCTGAAGACGGAGATTTAAAATACATATCTACCACGTAGTATGCTGTTGGCCCAGCAGCGATTAGAGCTCCAGATCACTGGTTCGAGTGAGATAGTCATTCGGGACTCGGTGGCAACGAAATCGTAACCCTCATGCAAAAAACAAATGGGGAAACCAATCCAGGATCAGCTTTGATGGTAGCATTTTGAGAAGAGCATTCCTTCAGCAAAATCTGCGTCTCACGAACGTCTGTATTGAAATATGCTGTGTCGTGTCGCGTGACATCTCACCGATCAGTCATTAAACACTGCATAAAAACCATTACTAGACGCTTTAACTCCGAACTTTTGGGTGGGTGGCATCGCGTGATTCGCGTTTCGCAAATATCACGGATAAGGAACATGTTCTCGATACGGATTCTTTTCAGTTCTGAATCTCGAAAGGAGGTAGGTAGATAAAGCAAACCTTATCTGTCATGTTAATATGCAGATGGTCAACGCAATGGCTCAATCGTCCCGACTGAGTAACAGCAATAAGATACACAATCCAGCAAACAAAATCTCCTAAGTCCAGGTTCATAACCAGCAGTTTTTAATCGTAAGATATCAAGAAAAGACGAGCCTGTTCAAAGACATCCAAGTACATTAGCGCAACAATTGATCTTGCAGGCGGAAATAAGGATCAAAGGGCAGCGACCCAGCTTGCCGTGCGTGTCTCCTGAGACCTAGACGGAAGGTTGGGCGACGTGTTAACGAGTCTGTACTTCATAAGTCGGCTCAATCTGACCGTTATTCATCGATCAGTTGGAGCGATGAATAGCTCAAGACGCGACCGGTCAGCAGCATCGGCGCCGAAGTTTTTACCAAGTCACTGATCATGGTGGCTATTTAGTATTTGATTGTCCGGTTTTTTTGTTCTACCGGTTTATCTGTTTGGAGGTGAAATGGTGTTGTGAATTTCTTCATATTCCTAATTGTTTCAAAAATCGCCGAAATTCGCCGCTTCCAAAAAGTGGTCGGATGGACAGCAGAACTCTATGGCTGGTCGCGATATGTTCGATCACCATCAAAAGGTTTGGTAACAGATAGTTCCTATGCCATCGTGTGTTGATATTCGACAAATCGGTGAGAGCCTGCCAGGTTGGTTTAATGGCTAGAATGGTCGATCCTCAATCTTCCCCTACCGGGCTCACGTAACGGTTCGAGTGCGGTGTACGAGCACTGTTGATGACTACCAACAAGAACGAAACAGCTCCGCGATGTTTTCTTGGTTTTTAATCGTGTGTTGAGCGTTAATAATCGCATGATGAATAACTAAGCGCAACTAAGCGACTAAATACCGGTCACATCTTGTTTTCCTGTTCTGACGACAAATCAAGTGGTTTGCGCAGAAGCGGTAAACCTTATGGTCAACAGACAAACTGCACATGCGCAAGCAAAAGAAGGGACATACAAGTAAGAATCGGCTAGTTGATCCTGTCTCAAAAAAGACATTCTTAATTAACTGGAAATACAGAAAAGCAAAGAATGTTCCGAAAGTGGAGACCTGATGTGGGTGGCTAGGTATCTGAGTACGGGAGCGGCGTCTAAAGATAATAGAAGCAGAAATGACTGAGATAAGTGTGGGGTAATAACAACCGAAGTAGCATCGATGGAAAACTAGCAATGCAACCTCCAAATGGCTCAGCATAATCCGGGGCGGGTACCCCAGGCTTTCCGTCGGTTACTCTTAGTGAAAGCCTCTTGATAAACAGCGTTTGCTGAGAGAACACTGTACACTGCCTTCTCGTGGTAGAGATGTCTCCACCAAAGTCTGGTATTCTCAAACGGATCGGCTGACGTTTGGTAGTCAGTCTAAGGGAGTTAGTTTTAGATGGCAAAAGAAAGCACGAGGAAGTAAAAAATCGACTGACGCGGAACAGAAATCCCAACGTGTATGCAGTGTGAGAATAGAGATAAAAGTGAGCCAAAACCATGATAGAGATGGGATTGAGGAAGAATCAATTAAACGAGATGAGTCAATAGGATGGACAGTAATTGCTTCAAGTTTAAAGTAAAAAATGGAACTGCATGGAAATTCAGAGAAGGAATATCCTAGGAGCGAAAAGAGCACAATTTGTGCAGCTCACATAGAGACTGGTTCTAGGTCACCACTGAACGACGCAGCGGGAGCACATCAGCTCCAACTGATACTGAAAGTGACACCACGAGAAATAGAGTAATGAAGAGAATACCGTAGGAGGACGAGATATGAAAAACGTGAATAGACTTCCGAGTACCGGATGAGGTTGCTGATGAGGATCTAACGGAGCAGGTAGAAGAACGAAAATAACTGGAAAATCGTCGTTTCCGGAGAACGGTTGTGATCGAACCCCTATTTAATCCAAAGGAGACGATCCGATTACTGAGAAAACTTGATATCCAAGAAATCATAGGAGTAGAAGACCCAAACGCAGACAGCTTTGGCAGTGAAATTTCGAACCGGACGAGGTCAAAAGGTGTAGATACATGTGAGTCCCAGCTGCGACTCAGAGCAGAGCTGTATGTCACCGAGCGCATCCCCGAGTTGCAGAAAAGGTAACGGAAGCCATTCCAGTGGTTAGCCGTGCATACGGCAATCCCGCGCTCACTGAATATACGACTGTAGACAGGTGGCAGGAATGTCGAGGACGTGGTGGGATTGTACACGGCAAGCGTTTCCCGTAAATAATAACAAAAGAGTTCGCCAGTGACACCCTAACGTGATGATAGTGGCCTGCCAACTAAATCAAGCCTTTGGTCCTTGTTGTATTTCACCGATCCAACAAGTTCCATCGGAAGAGGGGCACGAGCCGATCAATCCGCCACCGGGTCGCCCGGAACAACTCCTCACCTTTGCAAACTAGGCTTGACTGAGCATGTTCGAATAAATGGGCCGAGTAATTTTTCGCGTTCAACGAACTGAGCACCAACAAAAGATTCCGTAACATGCATAGGAATGAGGCATTAGTTGTTGGTCCCATAGGAATCGCTAGATCTAGGAAATGAAGTAATTACGACTACGTCCCGGAGAGTAGAAAAAGACCCGGATTGCACAACCCAGTGATGATGACGCAGAATGAGAGATAACTCAGGGACACACCTTCAAATAACAATTGGTGGAATGTCATCCGAACCAGGTGGCTGATTCTTGTCTAGTGACCGTAGAGTCTAGCGAAACCTACCAGCCATGGGTACAATCAGAAACAGACGGCTAGTAACAGACGATGGAAAGAGGGCGGCAAAGAAATCTGGTGAGATGGAACTGGATGCCAACTTTAAGGCCTCCCGTGGGATGGAATAACCAAGAAACCTGAGAGAAACCTGGGGAAAAAATTTCAAAGGAGAATTAGTTACAAATGCCGCTATTCCCAAAAGTCGTATTCTGCTGACTGACGTTGAGTTATGCGACCAACGGGTACGAGCGCTAGTGAATAAGGTGGGGGGAAGGAAATTAAGCACCAGTTGATTCAACGTACTAGGAGGCAGAGTAGTTGATCACACATGGTAGAATGTAGGATACCATTAACGAAAATTTCGTCCCGGGTTCGCGTCCCAGTTCGGGCGCGGTGGACATGCACTGCTGATGATTCCTAACAAGGATGAAACAGCTGTACAGTGCTTCCATGGTTTCTTTATGGTGAGTTTAGCGATGATATCACATGGTGAATTATTTCATGTAAACACTCAATCTCCTACTACTAAAATATTTTATTGTGAAGTTACAACAATTCTCGTTAACTTTAGCACGGAAGTATGGACTTCAAACGCATGTAAGGTCGAATTTCCCTGGACTAAATGTTTCAAATAAATATCACAACTGAATGATTGTTAACTCTATTTCGGAATTATATCGAGTTATCAAGACTAGTTGAAGTTATCCAGAAACGGGCAACCTCTTCACAATATATAGTAAGTGCATGCTGGCTCGCAATGTTTTGGGCAATAATATAGTCAGAAAACTTTTAGGTGTATGCGCGTAAATTTGTCCTTGTAACTAAATGACTGTACGCCATCAACTTGATTCCAATTGCGTAAGGGCTGCGTCCTGATGGTCACAATTACTGGGTACACAGCAGATCAGGGGGCACTTGCGGGCACCTTCGGAGAAGCGATAGCCTCGTGTTTGTCACATTTCAAACCTCTGGGATGAATTTCATGCAGCTATTCAGCGAAAGCTTTCAATGGTTCTGAAGTTAGATGAGAAACACCGTGGATAATGAGGACTGCAAAAAAGAGAAGACTCGAACACAGGCAGAAAGTGTGCTCCCTTACGAAGCTAAAGGCTGATAGAAGAAAAGCAACATAACCAAGAAATCTGACCATACAAATCTCGTCAGATCAGTTTCACTAGAACTGACCTTCGGGGGCAATTCGAAACCGGTAGGATGTCGAGTTTCAGCCGCCAAGAAACGACAAAGTCCTTCATAGATGCGAATTAACGCTAAGGGATCATAGTCCGAAGGTAGATTGAGAGGTGCTTGATTGTGTATCGACTTCGCGTCAAGAGATGTCTGAAAGTAAAATTATACAGTAAAAAGTACCGATCACAGGCACAAACAGCATAACCCAAGTACAAAGAATTCTACCAGTGAAATAAATTAAGCGGTCAACCTTTGTAAGTCGCTTCTTTTACACTTACACCATATGAAAGATTACCTGTGGATATGCAAAGATGTCACAGTGACAGTTTATTCTGGGAAGTCTCAAATCATCCGACCAGCAGGACTCAAAATTCTGAATTTAAAAAGCAGACTACTATTACTACGAGGTGGGTACAGATTCACCTTTGTGAACAAGATATGGTCTTCGGACCAGAATAACTCAAACGGTCTCTGATTGATGTTTTCCTGTTACACGCACCACGTATGAGTGAAGTGGAATGAGCATAACCCACATGGAAAGAACAGGAATCGGTCACGATGGTCCAGAAACTTGGAGTGGCATAAAATCTCATCAGGGTTCACTAGATCGAGCGTTATAAAGATTCCGGAGGCAGAAAACTAGCGGCATCTAGCGTACGGAACAATAACAGGCTCCTGGTTGGATGAGTTGTGAACTTCAGCATAATCCTTTTAAGAACAGTCTCCGCTTAATGTCTATACCAGCAGTAGATGTGGAAGTCAACAGATAACGTGACAACGTGAAATGATAAAATGTATAGCGAGCTTCAGCTCAATTCTGCAACAATTAACCCGCCATTAAAGTGTTTCCATTTACCATTACCCACTCAAAATAGATATTGAGAAATAGTGAATGATAGATGGCAGAAGAAATACACCAAAGATGAAAGATTTTGAGTGCAAGAAAGCCATTGATTGTGACACCGAGCCATATCACCTTCCCTTGAAGGGATCCAGTGGACCTGAGCCTGGTAATCTAAGGGCGCTTATATAGCTAATTATCCGGGTAATGATTTCATACTCCCTTACCATGTCATTGACTGGCTCTACCAACCATTTTTCAACCACAAACTGCCTCCAAAAACAGTGTATAACGAGGAAGTCGCTCTGTGGGCATACAGAAAGCATGTCCCGACTACTTAAATCTATTTCTATTCAATGTCACTTGTAAATATTCAATCCTACACAGTAGTAGCTTACGCCTAACTTTTGAGTTACTCATGAAATCCTTCTACCACATTCTACCAATAAGACAGATGTGTGAAGACACTGAAAATTCTTCGATCTGCTTCCAGCATATATGCTTCTGAGCCATTCGTAGCATCTTGCATAGTCCCCATATCGGAAGGTCGAAGATTGGTAAGATTCTCAGTAGAAAAAAGTTCCCGGGTGATTTGTAAAAGGAACACTTCTCGGCTACCCAATCCGCAGAAGTGGTTTTCTTTGGGAACCCCAAACCGGAGCCTTTGCAACAAAAACCTCATCCACAAGATAATGGGATGTTAAGCATACGTGGGAACCCTGATCAGAGGAACACTTATCACTACCCACCCACCCCCCTTCTCGCAGCAATAGTCAGCGTGGTTCTGTTTATCCTGCGCGACAACCGATGCAATATGGAATTTAATTTGTTTCTGTAATTCACTAAGAACGAGAACGATTAGATCGCAATCAAACATTGCTTGTAACACCAACCTGCCCGTAAGTCAGTGCGGGCTGTTCCAGTGGAAGCCCCCCGTCCTACTTGGATCATTTGTTATTCTTTTATTCAATGTTCCGACTGGGCTGACAACTTAGATTAACTCCCAACCTGAGGACCGGAAAACAACGAGGGATTTAACTCTTTGATTTGCAATAAGTGAACGTTTATAGGTCGTTGGGTCATGGAGACGCGCAAGCCGTCACATTACGTCAAGCTGCGGTCTGATTGTGACGACAATTAGGGTTGTACAAGGATATCTCATAACACGATTACTTTATGGTAACTTCCGTTTGTCATCAAATACCCATTATAGGATACGTTTCTTGAAAAAAGAACAACCTCGAAGAAAAACATAAGTGAATTACAAGAAATTGCGAAAATGTTTAACTAATTTTCTTCCTTGATTCATTCACACATGGTACCTAGCTATTTTGAACTTTTCACGATTTCAATAGACAAATCCGTTATCTGAGTGAGGTTACGGCTTTTTACGCACAACATTTTGGTTGGGATGTTCGATGCGGACAAAACCAGTCGACACCAACGAACTGGGACTGTCGCAACTTAGGCCCAGTGGTCCCGTATACGCAAGACACGAACATGCCCCAAGCGCCCAGTTTCAACAATACGCATTAAATTATTCAGACTATACAATAACCAAAGTCCGTTTTTCGTAGGAAGTGTCTTCCCACAAACGCAACCGTCACAGAGTAGGTGGTATCCTTCCGTTGCTCTCTTTACTCCTTTTTGAACGAAGTTGGCTTGATAAAGATAATCTGCCCTGAAAATATTGCCATAACAGTCATTTTGACTGGCACAATCGGGGTAGAATCCATTCGAATGTTCTAGTGATAACAACATTCAGACAAACAAATCAAAATGGCCGAACTAGCAATAAGAACACGTCATAAAACGAACTACGGTCAACCTTCGGCGAGTAACAGTGAATTTCCCAACAACTATGTAAAGGATAACTGCAGCCCGCGGAAAACGTGTTTATGACCCAGCCACCGATTGAGTCAACCAGACGATATATTTGGTTCATGAACCCAAGAATGTGTGCGTGCAGTTCGCACCAAAGGGAACGTGATATCGCCTTGGTCAAGCTGCGTACTCGCGATTGGGGCATTTCTGAGATTTTTTGCCTTTGTAAGTTCAGCATGCATCCCCACAAATTCTCTTATGTCGACTGGCGAGTGTTTAATTAGGTTGGTGTTGAATGCAACTTGTCATCTGTGTGTTTTGTCATCACCTCGACTTTGAACCCAAAATCACCGTGGTCGCCCACGAGTAAAGTGATGACATAACATTCAGATGACAACTTCCTTCTCATAGTGGCCTAATCGCGCGCCAATCGACGTAAGGGAACCAGTGTGTGCCCCTCATTGACTTCATTCTTATAGTCGAACAAACATACTCGTTACAAACGCCGTTTGCGCTACAGTTGATTTTTCCATCCTTAGAAAAGCTTTTGGTTTCGTACATCATCGTGACCGTTAGGCGATAGCATAGGTAACGTCAGCAACATAGGTGATTGCCACCGGAGTGGTACAGGAAGGGAGCATTATTGCATGGGCTTTCAGAGGAAGATCTCAGAGACGAAGGCTTGCTGTTCCCGCCGTGATTAGGATAAGCCGGTAAAACTAATTTAAATGTCTGCTTCGGGCTGAGTAAATTTAGTGAAACACCTCCGTCCCATTCACGGAACAGTAACAAACAAAAAGACGAACACGGGGCTGGTAACTAGTCTGAATGTAAACAGACGGACTGGGACGACTGTCTGTTTGTGCCACTAATACAGATCGGCCTCCAAAACCCGGTGAATGAGTAGTCGAACCGAACGAGGTTGCGAAATCCGACACACGATTCTTTATTCAAAAGCAGAGAATTTATTCGAGTGTGGACCTAGTTTGAAGCCTAGCAGCACGTTTTTTCCATTGGCTGTTGTAATGCCACCTTGGAACGGAAGATTGGTGCACACGGGTTCTCTTGGACGCATTTTTTCGCTAATCTCGACATGAAAAATATCGCATGACCTTATCTACACAACACAACCTTCGCAGGAATTTTATCAATTCTAAATGACAAGTTATACAGTAACACAATGTCACGACTAAGAATCACCGAAAACGAGCATTTTCAGCACTTTGTACTGTTTCTGTGCGACCAATCAGACATCTTTCTGGATTCGCTAACCATAAGATCAACACAGAGAGAACGCGCCCTAGCTAGTGGTCCAAATATGTATATATGAGAGCAATATTTGACTCATTATGTTACAGTTTAGCATAGGAAGGCCAGGTATTCATTCTATAGTCAAGAAAACAGGTAAGTCAAACCTACTCCCTAGGCGTTAATAACACAGAGTTGTTGGTAGATGTAATGCGCCAACAACGCTGTTATTAACATTATATCATTCACAATTAAAAACTAAAACATGGCGTATCGATTTTTCGATACACTCCTTACATCATTTGGTCTTGATATCTACTCCCTAAGCACCTAGTAACCGTTGAGTGCGTGCATTCTAAATATGCTAGTGATATGGTTTGTGATAATTTAAATTAATAATGGATTAATTTACCGATCTCGAAATAAAACCAGTTGAACAGTAGAATTAATTGAAAGGCGAAATTCGGACACTCCAGTGGGATTCGAGCCCAGATGTAGACACCATCCACAAGTAACGGTATCGCATCGGGGCCTAACGACTTTCACACGTGGCCCAATACAACAGACAAAATTTTTCTGGCTGTGTGACGGATCTGGGTTGGCCAAGATAAAATAACCGAATAAACATTGCATGTTAACAATCCCCAACCAACTGCTGGTAGTGCCAAACGAGAAGTAATGTAATTGCCGGAGCGTAGTTGTTCAACGCTCTGGTGAATTACCTGCGATTTTTCAGGACACGGCCCAAGACTGTTTGGCGTTCCTGATCGGAATGAATCCTCTTCAGTAGGACTGCGATTCGCTCTGCCGGTGCTTCGGGGCCGGTCGGTGGTGGTAAAAGGCGGAGATTCTTGCCAACTAGGGAGCTTCGGGAAACATGGACCGAAATACGATCCCGAACACGTGGATGGTACCCATCGTCGCGGATGAGGTGTACGAAACAAACAAGTGATGCCTGATCGCCTGAGAAAACGCTGAGTGCCAGCTAACTCCAGATGAACATTTTTCGCTTCGATTGCAGCCTCACCAACCAACTGATAGATAAACGGGAGATATAAACAAGACCGGAGTAAAAACAAACGATTGCAGTTAAGAAAACCCGAACGATCAAGAAAACCATCCTGACTATCGGGTTCTTTCGCCTAATTACTTCGCACAAATAATGAATTCAGGCATTATTTGAGTCTGGCAGGATAGGCGAAGCGTCGATAATAAGCGAGTGATCGGCTGGCCATCAGAAGATGATGATGATGATGATGATGATGATGATGATGATGATGATGATGATGATGATGATGATGATGAAGATAAAAAGGAAGAAGCAGAAGAACTCCTCAAACTCCGTCAAACCAGCTAAATTTTGGTACTAGAAAACCGTAATCCGCCCTAGTCTGATTCGTCTTATCACCCAACCTGCTGGAGGAGTATACCATTCATCACTACAAGTTTTGGCAGTGCGACCATCCATTTGTTCCTGATAATCCAATAATGGTTTGCTATCATGAAATGAGCCTCTCGTGTTGAATCCATGGGGAACACTGGAATACGCCGGAGACTTCCTATGAGATCTCCCGGTGAATTTCCCTCATCAAAACGTGCAAGCGTGCGCTCGCACACGCTCGTATCTGCTTGCATAACCACGTGTATGCACGTTCGCCTGTATTTGCTACTCATTTATGTATGACCACAACCGAGGCTATTGTTAATCCGCACAAAAATGCAATGCTATCGATTCATGTGTCCCTCATCGATCTGTCGATGATGCTGCCTCTGCCGCCTTCTATACTCACCATGAGTCAAAAGTCCTGGCATTATCAAGAAGGTCGCAGACCAGGAACCGGAAGAATTGCAAATGAGAGGAGAGTTAAAAGGGCAGAGAGTACGTGAAACGGCCCTTTCAGGGAACCAGAACGATCGGCTGCCGCTGGCGGATGAGGCTAGTCACTCAGTTTTGTGATGGATGCAGCATTCTTCAGTCCCTTGCATGATGAGCGAACAATTGTCCCCAACTTGCAATGGTGATTTCCAAATGCTTGGCGGCAGGCTGAGTTTTCAAACGGACAGCACGGTTAGAAAGCATGGTTAAACCATTAAGAGAATCGTGATTTCCCCAATTAGGAGAAGTTTGGAATGTAAATATGCATGCTGTGAAAAACGGTTTCAGTGAAATTGTAAGTAAACACGGAGACACGAGGCCCAAAGCAACACTCCTTCTAAGCCACAAATTTAAGAAAACCATCCCAGTCAAGAGAATCAAAAAAGGCAAAAGATGCATCGAGAATTGAGTAATAACTTGGAGTGGGAAGGAAATGAAACGAGGCAACGAGTTGATGAGCCGAAAAGAAACACGAAAATGATACTGGAGAATAACGAGTGAACAGCTATGAGAGTAAGGTAGACTGTGTGTGCATGGTCGGTCGTAAAGGCGACCGAGGATGCGTGTGTAGAAGGTCAACCGCTGAATGCAGCCAAATCCTTGGCTTCATGTCCCATAATCGAAGTGTCTGATGTGTGCAATGGCCAACATTTGTTGTGGACATTGAGAACACCAAGAATGATTATTTAGTAGCCACAGCCCGTTGAAGATAACTTTCCACTGTTTGAAAATAATAACTAAAAATCAGGTTATTGTTATTCGGGAAATAATATAAAAATCACCATTAGAAGAAGCGAGTCGAATTTTCGACCACAATAACTGGAAGTTCCAGTTCCGGAGAAGTCAACAGACAAAATTGGGTAGCAAGAAGCAGCTTGAATGGTATGAGCGCAGGTGCCAGTTTTGGCGAACAAGGTAGAAATGAAATCAGAGGCAGTAGTCGGGAAATTGAAGATAGAATGTTTGTGTCTCGGTCGAAAATAGAACAAGTTGGAGGACTGAAATGGTGTGCACAGTCCACATTTCGATTCAGACAAAAAATGTCAATCTGAGCAGTGAGAACCTAAGAGAAGAATCCAGATGAGATTTTTTCACAAGAAAAAGCATGAGTTAGAGGGAACGCACTACCAATGCGTGAGCGCTGAGTCCGCCACCGTTCGTTAGCACTTTACTAGGTTATCTCTTCATTTAGTCTGCAAACTCGATTAGTAATTCATTTTTTATTTCACGTACCACGATATGCTGGAATTCTAACTTCAACGTTCCGAGAAGGAATCCTTTATTTGTTCCCGTCCAAGTGAAAAACCTTGACGGATTTCAAACAGCAGGACATCTTTCTCGAAGAAATTGTCTATAGGAATGCTCCATTTGCAAGTCCCTTGCATCGATCAACGAAATCACCACTTGCCAAATTAACATGCGCATCATTTCCAATTACTGCTTAGTACCAATACATGGCTCGTCTTGTTTCGTGATCAACGCACGCCCCACCTGTGCTGACACTAAAAGCAATCGTATTTTATCCACTTATTTCGGACAACAGTGTATGAAATGGTGGTGATATTCAACTGCAGAATAAAAAAATTTTGTGCTTCATAAAGGTAACACGAACAAAGCTTTTCCACTTTTATGTAACAGATATTTCTTTACCGCTAGAGGGTGTGCTCGTTGACTCCTGTTTGTTGTCACGTAAGTGAAGTCAGGTTTAAATTAGAACACCGAACATGACTTGTCGCATTTGCACAATGTTCGCAAACGCCCGCGATCTGGTTATATTCCCAGCTCATTGCTTCAGCATTGCGCAAGCAAACCAAATAACGAATTCGGATGACCTTGACGCTAAAGTCCGCCTTGATTCAAATCGAGATTTCTCCTAAATGTAAACTTACACGATCCATCTTCATGAGACATTCCTAAATTCTGGCTAACGATGAGTCATCCAGCTATTAAGTTGTGTCCTTAGTCTGGTCTTAGATACATCACGGCGAGTAGAACATTCTACAAAAGCGACTTCTGAGGGACAACTGAACCATAATCTGCTGTGTAACCTAGACTAAATCCTGACATCCTTCCCAACAAGTTTGTGAAATTTTCAACTCCCATCGCGCTTTCATTTTTCATTTTCGCATGATCAGGTGGATTCAAAAACAAGCCACCAAAAAGATCAAAGGAGCGAATCCCAAATTCTTCGGTCACTCGCAGCCACCCGGCTCATACCTGAACCTCGTGGGTCCACGCCACTCCAAGTTTTAGGGTCACGATCAACGGTCCTCTTCCGCCCCCCCCCCCGCCCCGCCTTGTGTAGCGGACCTTGTGACTATGGTACACTACACTAATGATCCAAGCATGTAGCAAAAAAGCAATTGATATCATCCACATTTAACTGGTTATCACTACGTTCTACAACCAGACTTAGTTGACGAAATATGCGAATAAATATGCGACATTTGCTGTTCCTTCGATATACCACACAAATGTCAGGAAATTCAGAATATCAGCGAACACATTAGGTTGTTTGACACCAAAATTGTGAAATACAAATGCTTGCAGCTAAGCCAACAAGTAAAGCCTTGTGATAGAGAAAAAACGGACAAAGGTAAAACAAACGCAGATAGAAAGATTTGGGCCAATCGGTCAATTGATTGGCCAATTTCGTGTATACTGGACGAAAGCATGGTATATTCAGAATCACAATTTTCATCTCGGCTACCACGGGAAATAAACAAGGATCTGATAGCCGAGTTCAGTTCAGTTCAGCTCACAGACCAGCGGAATTTTTAGTTGTCACCGTAGAGAGAAATAAAATAGTTATCTCAAATCATCATTTTCGAAAATCAAAGTGGAAACTGTCGCATGCGAATGGATGTGATGGGCCTGAACATATCATATAAACGGTAATACAAACGACTGTCAGTCCCAACAGGAACTCACCTTGTATCCAAATGTCAAATCGATCCAATGATGAAGCATACTGGAAACGGGATCACTTTCCAGCACTTCAAGATGGTAGGAGATAAACTGCTCCGGTGTGGCACACCAGTCCGGTAAGCCCAAATCTGCCATGTCTGCGTGGATTGAGGTAAACACAGACGGATCGGTGAAAAATTCAGGAATACACTCCTCTGGAGTAAGCTGATATAGTCGAGCTACGTTTGGAGGGAACTCGTTCGGTTGATAAATAGGTCGAACGAAACGAGTGAGAATTTCTTTCGGAGTTCGACGAGCCTGTCAAATGGAAATAAGAAAAAAATGAGACCCGAGCCGGACAGGAAGAACGTCCATTACACGAACTCGCATAAGTTCTGCGAGATAATCCCACTAAGCCAAGGTTTTATACACGAATAGACAGCGGTAAAAATATTTTCTACCTACCGCGTGATCCGGAACAAATAATTGTTCAGTTTATTCGAATGCACAAGTGTTTTCTAACATTGTCTCCCGCTGAAGGACGTATCGGAAAGAAATATTTCTTCATACTAAGATCCGTAAACAGATAGTCGAATACGACTTCGTTTCCGGGAGATGATGTTCGCCAAAACTTTCCTCTATCGCTTCTAACTTTTCAAATTCGTAACCGAAACAACTCCAAAGATAATCCACGTTTTCGTGAGAATATCGGCATTGTTCAGATAATGAATTGTTTGGTTTGGAATAGGCGACTGATGTTGTATACAAGCAGATTGTGGATTTTATGTGTAGCCTGAACAACAAGGCATCAGTGTTTCAGATAAGCTTGGCAACTTGGACTTGTCAAATGTTAATTAAACACTGAAAGGGAAGGAGCCTTGGTCTATCGGAAGCTATGGATAAACCAACGCATCTTGCCGGTAGTATTAATTGGTTATTCGCCTTCCTATATAATGTGAAGTGTACACCGCACCAGGATCTCACGGTATCCAAAATAACGAAATAATCTTCAAACGGACGATGAAAACTCCAGGAGTGCCAATTGGCTTGGTTTTATAATTATGCAAAATATACACACCCATATCCGCGGCTGCATACAACAGCCTATAAAAAATTCGCATAACCCCTAAGGACCACGTTTATTTCTCCTAACAGAAAACATTCCGATAAATGCAGAATGCAGAAAATTAGTGCATTTGAACACTTTTTTTCAAACACGGGCAAATGGGGCTACTGATAGAACAAAAAAGATAACATACGCCCACTTAATATACGTGACCTTACCAAGTAGGTATAATAAGCCAAGTTAGGCATCACATCCAGAAGATGATGAGGTTGAAAGGTATCAGAACAACGCCTGTCTAATCCTGGCACCACTGGATGTTCACCTGATTGTGTTATATTCAAAGTACTTTGCGTCAACTGGGCCTGCAAGTCATGATTTGAACGAGTGGATGTAACTGCAGAATCTAGAACAAAAGAGGCGAATGAATAATTGTAAAACAGAAAAATTGAACGTACAAATTTGTTCCCTTATCTCATCCTCATATTCGGGTAGTTGACCGATTGGGCGAGACATAGGATTTCTGCAATAATGGGCTTCACTCGCGAGCGAATGCTCCTGCACAAACGCTTGATAGTTCGCGTCCAGCTGAGCCTCACCTTTGTTCAAGTGATATTTCGATTTGGTCAAATCACGAAGACCAGAATGTGGGGATGTGAAATCTGTGACCCAGGGTAGAATAGCACTATTGGCAGGATCTCCCTTAGTTCGACCGGCCAGTTGGTTCAAATACATTAAGTAGTCGTAATTACTGCACTGGGTTAAGATGAAAAGCGGAGGAATGGACTTTTTTAGATTGAAGTTAACATAACTTTATGATGAAAGACAGTATTACTGACATATCCGTCACGAATAGATGAGATTTAAGTCCTTATTATAATCATGGAGCATAATTGCGAAGTAGACATGACTTCAAAGATGGCAACCACAGGAGGCAGTACTCATCTTTCGTGTAAGTCGAATAGCTTGGTATGTCTGACCGTAAGTCATGGACAGGACTGGAGCCTAACACACACCTCTCTCGGGTGCTTGTATGCGGATGGACAGGCGTGAATAGGGTCAGCTCATGCTCATTTACTAGGTGGGCGTAGAGCAGCAGAGACAGTGCTTAAGGGCGTGATAAATTTTTCATCCACTTATATAAATAAATATATATATATGTATACATATCAGCAGGCGTGATGTCAACGCAACAACACTAAAGTGAGATTGTTCAGAAAGTGAGTACAGTAGGCTGAAAACAATAGGTAGCACGAGTACAGGTGTTTTTTTGCGTGCTTTCATGACACACGTTACGATCTATTTTGCCGTTTTCACTTGTTTTCAAGGGTCACGAATTCTACAGACAGGTCATAATACCATCCGCACCAGTGACTTCGATTCCGATCCATGTCCTTAATCAACGAAAATCCTTATATTTGAGGCCCCAGTAGAGAAATCGGGAGGCACCAGCAAATTCCGAAGTCCAACATGACATCTGCCATTCCAATGCCTTAGTCAAAGGGTTGCGTAGGTTCCCAAAAAACCAACCAGCTTCTTCCGTTTGAGTAACCGTGTGGCACCAGCAGCATTGACCAATCGCGAATTCCGATAGGCAATGGATGATGTGGAGATGGTGAACGGCACAGCTATCAAATGTGCAAACAACTCAGTGCAGTAATTTGCTTTCTTCGTTTTTTATGTCGTTTTTCGTGTCCCTCGGCATGGCTTCGGTGGCATGTCATCTGTACACATATTTGTGCAAGTAAATATATGTAGGCAGGCAGAATAATCACGGTGTGGTGATTACATCTGTCATGGAACGATTATTGGAACCCCTAACAGACTGCTCCAAAGGGTGTGTAGACAGCTTTCTCCCAGCTTCTAAGGTATAAACGTACTTCGAGTGTGCATGCACATATCACACGCAGGTACCTCAATCGTCCAGCGGTCCAGTGCGCACTCGATTGTCTGTCCCTTCGCGCTCAGCAAGGTAATATTATCGGAATACTGCTAGTCAAGTACTTTCGATCTTGGGAGGATCTGAACCGGGCGTATTTCGTTTTCACTATACTTCGTCAATTTCTTACCTTATAGTTGATGTGTCAGTGTTTCTGGTTCTCTTTTTCTCTTCTGAATTTTTGGTGCTGTGAGGTAACAACTAAAACCAGAGCACGTCGATACGAGATAAACGGATGTAAAAATTGAGCTGAACTGCAAATCATCCGATATCCTATTTGATATAGCATTACCAGGTGACATGCAACTACTTTTACTCAAAGAGCAAGGTCGGATTGGAGTCAATCCAGACGCCCAACGGCATTTCACACTTCGAAGGTGAAAAATGCATCCCAAACATAATTACAATATCGTTCAGACGATCGAGAAAAACTTCCAGTGAATTTAGACCCTGACTAACCAACATAAAACTGTCTACATAGTATAAGTCTGGCAGTCTCCCAACTGACCAAATATTAATGTGACTATCCTCACAGGGAGATAGACTTATCTCAATAGTCATCTCAATGACAACACTGCGGAGAAAAAGTGAAAAAGAGCGTGAACACCACTCCTCGTGGTAAGCTCCAGTGAAAGATCGCCGTAAAAACGAATTCGCCTTCGGTCGTTAGAGTATAGAGATCGGAAAAGTAAAGTGAATTTATCTGGCAACACCTTTCGGTGGGAGACAACTCCAGAAAACTACACGACTGACTGAGTCGAATGCCACTTTTAGATCAAGGAAAGACTGCAGAAGGTTGCACTGTTTTCTAACAACAGTCACAGAGAGGATGTAGTCAATGCCAACCCGGAAGAGATCTGACAACGGCGCCGTAAATTGACAATCGCAAATCGTCATGAAATATCAACTACTATTCCGTCTCCTCTTGAGAAGTTTGAAGCACAAGCGCAGCATACGGGACATGCCCACTAAGATGCATCACAGGGAGAACAGGGGAACCGGCAACTGTGAGCCAGAAACTTGGAGTGGCGTCTCACTAAGCTAAGTGCGACAATGAGCCGGGTGACATCGAATCGCCGTTTATCGCCGAAGTGATCGGCAGATCTGGGATTCGAACTTCCGATTTTTTATGACAGATGCCTAATCCGCTTAGCCACAGCCGGTCGAAAAATTTTTTCCTACGGTTCGAAACAAAATTTAATGTAAATAAGTTCTTTTAGATAATGAAAACAAAAATATCTCCCAAAAGCTATCGGGTTATCAGCAATTCGCAAACAATTAAGATTGAGAGTAAAGAAGCGAATATATCACTAACAATGAACGTATCGTTATTGAGTGTCCACGATTACCTGACGTAAAACCCAGCTTGTCGTCATATGTGACAGTTCCGAACAATCCAGTGTGTTATCTGCCGCTTTCGCTGACTGTCGTGAATCGCTAAAAGCAACAGCTTCGTGTTTCAATCGTGCGTTGTACAGAGCCGTGAAATCCGGCGGTCCAATGGAGCAAAGGTCATTCTGATCCACGAATACATTGCTCAGGGTGACACCAAGGTGGGGCAAACCAGCCAGATGGAACCAATATACAGATACAATGGCCTAAGCCGCAGTAGATTACAGAGAAAACTAGTCAAAGCTTACCTGAAAAAATATGTAAAGAAGATATCGGTCGTCCTCTAGACGGCCGGGGCTGAATTTGTACAGCTCTTCCAAACTGGCGTGTTTATCATGTGCGTATACTTTCACTTCATTTGCGCTCAACTCGATTCGAGCATCCTTATCAAATGAAACCTGAAGATATTCCTTTGTTTTTTCCAGGACCTTATGAAAAAGTTCGATATAAGTCTGCAACCGATGAATGTTTGCTACTGTCGATAAACATTAAAAGAACGCACCGTGGTGGAGAAAACCCTGTGCGGAAGGCTGCTTTGCAGGTGACATGAATTCCGTGAAAACGATTTCTGCCAAGAAGCATTCAGTGACTTTTTTTGGAAATCCAAATAAACCATATAAGGAATTTCCGACGAAGCAAGTGTATAATCAGCTTCACTGAACTATAAACCAGTGCTATGAAATTTCACACTTACATCTCAAAGTTATCTGAACCGAGAATAAATTGCCAAGTACGTTCATGAGATGTATGCGTCTGCATTTATTCACATCTGTAACCAATTCAAGTAATAAAATGTATCATCTACAAAATAACAGTAATTGACTCCCAACCCAAGACGACCTAGAAGTTCTTATCTGGATCATCACTGAAGAAGTTTGAGAAGTATAGATGTCATGGAGAAAAGGCTCGTCCTCATTAAATCCTAATCGTACGACTACATAAAACCAATTACATGAGGCATGAATTTCGATAAATACCAAAGTTCATCGAAACCATGGCCACAGAAGATCGAGTAGAGAAAAAGGAACATTATACAGAGCTCACTACGCATTCTAGTTCTTCCAGGGTCTACCTTTATGTCATTCGATGTCTACGGGAATTCATGGCTCGTGTGTGGCTCGGTTTACACGGCCTTCTGATAAGGCTGGATATCTTGGGTGCTGAGCAGAGCTGTGACTTATATTGTCGTCCGTGGTTGGTTCGAAACCAGGGTTTAGCCATCTCTCTTAGACTGATTATGAATGACCATTCAACCTAATGAATAGTGCCATCCATACTCCATTTTGTAAAAATACCCAGCCACGAGAAGGCAGTGCACAGTGTTTCCTCTTTAGAGACTATCTGAGATGATCGTTTTGAGGCATTTTATGAAGCTCTCAGAGTGAGTAGCCGCCTCGGAATATGAGATACCGACCCTCGACCATACTGGGGTTTTTGAGGGCCAAACTAATGCAAAATAACATCCACTTAATTGTAGCCTAACTGGGGCAACGTTTACTGCTTGACCGAATCAAGTGCGTCCTTGTATATGATTACTGACCGCTGTTCTATCGCCTACTGGTAATATGGCCAATAAGATTGGCCAGGGTCAGATTGTTCAGAGTCGAGGACAAGCACTGAGGGATAAAGAAACAAGAAGGTGGCAGAAAGAGATCAACACCATTGACTCCATCGGTCGATAACTGTAATAACACACAACCCGATTAAGGGCAGTTCGAAACATGCCAATTTCAGATCCACTTGGGTCAACAGATCAGCAGTGCCAACTGTCTAAGGATCACGTTTCAGGGTCACGGTCGCCGGTGGTATGCCTTAAATGGCGATGGAGCGTGACCCTCTCACTGCACACATGAATGAAGCATGCCATTAAAAACACCACTTACTGTCTCCAATCCCACCTTGAGGGATCAGGTGGATATCAACCCAGTGTAGTCTAACTGGACCTATACAGAGCAGTATGCCGGTTAGTGCTGTCAAACCATTTTTCATGTCACCGAATGGCCACTTCAACTAATCTTCCAACCGATACCTGCCTCGGAGAATAGCGTACAGCGAGGCAGCCGTTCTGTCAGTGCGCCTTGCCTGCTCAGCAAATAGACAACGGGGAATGACTTCTCCATCTCTATGCAGACAATCATTTATTCCTGTCTAGCACGTATTTCCGATACAGTTCGCGTTGCACAGCGACACGGCGCTCTAACTCGACGGGTAGTCTGAATCAAATCGATCATATTGCAGTAAGCTATCGTTGGCGCAGTTCTGTTCCGAATTACAGATCGTACTGGACCACGTACGTTGAATCGGACCATACGCTAGTTTCATTGCGGATTTTGCTACAGCTCAACGACCATCGGCGCAGGTCACAAGCCTGATCGCCGTCGAACGTGTCTGATTCGGCTGTTCGCAACAGCTATGAACAGAAACTATCCAACCAACCAAAAACTTCGACGAGCAGCAATGTAGATGAGCGCTGGGACGAAATCAAACAGGCGATGCACCTGGCACCAGATTTCGCCTGTAGTTTTAGATCTAGCGTTCATCAAAGACACTGGATCTCACAAGGTCGCTGGGTCTAATGGAGCAAAAACAGCAGCCACCTAACTGCAAGGAAGTGAATACGATGCGTCGACAATTGCAGCGTCAGTTGACCATAAGTCTTCAGAATGACCGTGAGAACTGGTGGGTGAAGGCAGCCGAAGAGATGGAGGGAGCGGCCGCTTCAGGTATCAGTCAAAGACGCGACACTGACGAACGGCGAACTTCGGTTAGTGAAGTCGTGTGCGATAGGAATGGAGAGCTCATCCATGGTGCACAACAAAGGCTGTACCATTGGGATGAGCACTTCAAGGATCACTTTAGCAAGCCACATGCTAACGATTTAGTCCAACGTCTGCACCTGCAAATCCTTGGGAGGTGTCTCTTGATCCCCAAAGGAATTCGAAGTAGAGTCGTATATTCGACTTCTGGAGAGGGGAAAAGCAGCCGGTCCCAACGCCCTTCCTCCGGTTGTTTTCAAACTGGGTGGAGAAAGCCTGTCAAAGGCTCTTACCGCCTTACTTCGTGATATTTGGAACCAGAAACGTATTCCGTTATCCTGGGGCGAGTCACTAATTGTACCCATCTTCAAGGACACACGGAGTAACTGTAGCAATCATCGGGGGATTAGTTTAATTCCGGTAGTTACTAAGGTGTTAGCTACGATAATGCTGCGTCGTTTGATGCCGATTCGCTAGAGTAAAATCCGCGAACATCAGACCGGATTTCGTCCAGTTCGCGGTTGCATCGACCAGATATTCACTCTTCGCCAAATTCTCGAAACGCGCCATACACCGCCTTTCTGGACTTCAAATGTGCGTTCGACTCAGCCGATCGGCAGCCCTATTCAGTGAGCTCCATCGGAATGGAATGAACGAAGTTCGTGAACCTGTTGCTAGCATCGCGCTTGCACACTTATGGTCGCATAAGGATATACGGTGAACTACCAAGTTCATTCGAAACGACTAGCGTCTTTCGACAAGGGTGCCCATCTCTCCATTCCTGTTCAATTTCGTCACGGACGAGGTGATGGAAGATGCTTTAGGAAGTCTCCAGAATGTAGGAATCGAACTGGGAAAGGAGCGTTTATTCTTCAGTTGATTAACGACGTCCGTGACCTCTGCGACGCTTGGCGGCTCGCAATTGATATTATATGGCTCCAGTTGAACGGAAGATGGCGAATTTTCTCTTTAGCAAGCAGGTCGGTTAGGAAGTTGATTAGCAATCTGCCCATTCTCGATTTTCCTATACTGTTTAAGAATGAATTGGTTTGTTGCCTTATGTAGGGCGAACTTTGTTTTGTAGCGCTCTTTCGAAGCATAACGGATGAGTCATAAATCTGCTGAAGTTCCGGATGCGACCACCATTTTATCAGTCATTCCCATTCAGTACCTCTGGTGATCCCCCTACCAGAGCATATGGCCGCGCTTTGTAACCTGCGGTGTCCTAAGCTTTCCGACAAGCCGGTTTCTTTTGCCTTAGCTGACAGCTGAAGAGTAGTTGTACAAATCCAGCCATTCAGTTGTTTTGAAGTCTCACAGCTCTTTCCGTTTTGACCATCCTTCACTGGTTTTCAACCAATACTTCATCCGTTTTTATTGGTGATATTCCTTAACTGTCGCAGTCGACAATCCCTCGCGCTTTTCCGGAACTTCCAAAACAGTAACATTTAACTGACTGGACAGTAGCTTCCCTGGGCACGTAGACAAACGGAGCCCAAAGCAAGTATGCATCAGGACGATTTGGTACGCTGCGCGACCGTTGTTCGAGCACCATGTTAGTAAATGGTTTTTTAATGTTGAAAGGGCGTGTTGCAGATAGTCAACCTGCTCACGTGTGAGGAACACACCATCCGAGACCCGCCCTCGCAAAGTTGGTCTAGTCCCAACTGCCTTAGCATACGGCGCATCGATTCGTCTGAATGGTAGGTTTGCGCGTTCCAGTCTCCAAAGCAAACGATAAATCCTGTCATAGAGCAATATTAATCGAATTCGTAAAAGGCGTTTTTCGTTGTTCTGCCAGCCGCGTTGGTCGGCGCATAAACGGCTATCTCCATCAAGTTCCGGGGGAGCCTTTGAAACGCACCACAGTTAGTCTGGTGGATTTTTGCTACTAGGAGAATGAGTGCACCGTTCACTTTCTGACTTGGGGCGATTGCAACATCGTGGAGACCAGAGCAGTCCCTTGGTCCACTGTGGCAGAACCAGTAGACAGCATCCGCCCCTGAAACCTTCACATACCGTGAGCATGAATCAAGAGAGCGAACTTCAAACAAATAATATCTACGCGGTAACCCTATAGTGTCTCAACATGCTATGTGAGTTGACTTTCGACACGAAAGAGCCCTATTTTATGGACTCGCCACTTTGACCGCTGGGACCCGAAGCATGTCGCTTCCTGGGAATGCCACAACATGACGAGAGCAAAGAAAGTCGTGACCATTCATAGAGAAACTCAGAAATAGGTTACAAGTTGTGACCACAGCAGCGAACAACCTTTTTGTTCGAGGGCACATCTCTAGCCTTTATACATTCAAATGCAACCTGCAAGGCAGCAGGACAGTACCAAACTAGCCGGTAACCATTACCTGGTTCCTTCGTCCCCTCTGAAAGCCTACTCCAGATGGAAGTGAACAAGGGGCAATGACCTTATTTGGTGGCCAGCTACATGTCATGTCACGGTGCCGTCCCGCTGCCTGTCCGCGGCTGTCTATTCAGTGACTATGATACCACTTCATCTAAGGTTAAACGTAGCTTGACGGCCATCCCCCTAGCCACAAACTGGGAATGCGTCAAGTGGTATACAGCTTTGCCATACTTCGGGCTGCAGTTTCCGAGGCAGAAGACAGGCTGAATGAAAAAGGGAAACCCGAGCAGAACGATACGTATCAACACCCTGCACGAAACACCAGATACCGTGATCCTGATTATCGGGTGCGACGGCCGATGCAGTATAGAATTTCTTGTAGTCGCGTAATTTATTGGAGATAGTGGGCAGACATTACGGAGTCCGGTCCCTAAGCAATAGAACGATTAGATTTCCCAAAAAAAGCTTTTAGTTTCAGTGAGAACCTATTGGCAAGATAGCGGGATTGGCTGAGTAGAAGCCCATCCACTTGGGCTAATTATTTTCCACGCATTGTTTCAACTGCTGTCAGCCCAAATAAATTCTGAATCTGTAGGATCAGGAGATTACTTCAATAAGTCTATCTAGCTGATCGAGCCGACCCTAAGCAAAGTGGTGGTGTCGCATTTTTCTGTCCGTAACGGGATCCCAATATCGTGCGTGCACAGCTTTGTCGATCCGCATTGGTATGGCGAAGCCACCTGGTGCAGTCGGAAACTACCCAGTATCTGCTTCGTAACAGCTGGCGTCTGGTATCGGCCTCCTGGTGATGACCTCCCCTGACTTCTCGGATGAACTGTGCTGCTGCATGAGCAATGGTCAATGATTAGTTGTAAGGGACTTCAATGCGCCTCGTGTGCACTGGACGGAAATTATATATCCTCTAGGAGCGGACCGGTTTTCCAAGGAATTTCTCGAGGTTATCAATGAATTAGCCCTCCACCAGCACATTTGGAGACCCACAAGGATCTTCACTTAACAGAAATCAATCCTTGGTCAGGTCCTATCACCTCGATTGTCAGATTTTGAGTTCATTGGCCATCTGTGACCCCTTAGTTCAAGCAACCACTCAGTCCTAATGATTCGTTGGTGCCGGGGTGTCTCGTCTATCCCATCCTCTCCCAGCAACCAACATCTAGAAGGCGACCTGCTTCGGTGTCTCTAACATGGGTGATGCAGCCTCCCACCAATGTGGAGCTAACTTGGCCAGTGATCCCTGATGGTTTGTTGAGCTTGGTGTCTTTTCATGTCCACCTAGGAAGCCCAAGGAACCACGCGCTAGGCTCTCCTTGGTTTGGCCGAGAAGTGCACTCTCTGATGAAGAAACATGATCACGCTTGGCGAGTTTTTGTCAAAGAGCGGCGCCTTACGAGCCCCGCGGAACCTTTCGAAATGCGTACACTGTCCAGAAACTGGCTACAAGCAGGCGATTCGAAGGATCATCGGCAAGTGAGTCGGTGACCAAACCGATGAGGCTGTTTGCTTACCTCCCCCGAAAGACCTGAGCCCAAGTTCAGGGGATGACCAGCTGAAATGGAAGCTGAAAAGGCCGAAGTGTTTGTCCTTCAGTATTCCTCTTTCTACTGCTAGGAACGGCTCCCCGTTACGCGGCAGGTGTATTCTGCCCCGACGCTCTCCACTGAAGACATAACCTTGGCTGAGGTTCTCGCATCGTTGAAGGCACTGAAGACGTCCCAGTCTGCAGGGCCTGGCGGCAATTACCCTTCGGTTCTGAAAGAAGTGGCTGAGTTCGTTGCCTCGACACTCACCGCTTTGTTCACATATTCACTGGCAGCCCTGAAGCTGCCAATCGAGTGGAAGTCGGCCGTAGTACGTCATTTTTTCAAGTGAGGCTCCTGTCAGCCGCCGTCCAGTAGGCCTAACCCGGGTTAGGTGCAAAGTGATGGAGAGTGTGATAGCTGAGCACCTGCGAAACCATCTTCTTTGAAATGGGCTTCTTTGTTCCGAACAACATGGCTCCCGTCCACAGAGGTCTTGCATCACCAACCGACTTCTGGATCGTGAACTTTAGGGATCTGGTAAGGCCGATAGGCACCCCACGGACGTCGTATACGTTGATGTCAGTAAAACCTTCGACAGGGTTCTCCACGGTTGGCTGTTTGAGAAACTCCGGTCCCTTGGAGTAACGCCCGTTGCTTCACCGGATCCAGGAGTTCCTTATTAAAAGGACTTCACCTGAGAGTCTCGCAGCTGAAGTCCCAGGCGCACTTTTCCTCCAGTGGACTCGCGCAAGAATCCGTGTTGTGTTCGCTGGCCTTCCTGGTTTACATCAACTGTCTGCCGTCTTTGTTCGAGTCCCCTTGCTTCATATATGCGGAGGATCTGGATATATGGCATATTATTTAGTCCCCCGACAACGAGCATATTCTTTAGGCCGATCTCAACAATCTGATGAAGTGGGCAACGCTTTGGGGCCTCCCGATCAACGCCTCCAAATATATTCATGTGACCTTGGATCGTGCTACCGACGCATACACCTTGTGCGGCGTTCCTCTGCTGTCCGTAACGTCGAAACGTGACCGAGGCACTGTTGTTAACACGTTGCTGAAGGCTTACAAGCAACGAGAAAGGGCGTGCACCTCCGCAAGTGGTATGCTTCGAGCTATCAAAGGGTCTTTCAGCCACTGCATTCAGGGTCCTCTATGTGACCCATGTCCGTTCCCGACTGAAGTATGGCGGTCCTGCTGTTTCCCTGCACGTTTACAGAGGTGGGCAAGAGCAAAAGAGTCCAGCGCTATGCCATACGGGTCGTCGAAGGGCTTCGTGGGGTCGACTATGGGATTTGACTTCAGTTCCTCCTAATGGTCCCGATACGCTACCGGCGACTCCGAGACGATTTGATCTGTCTGTTGAAGATTCCCCGTGATGACATGGGGTCGGAATTGCTCGTTGAGCTCATAGCAGAACATGAATTTGTTCCTCCGGATCGCTTGTTTAACCATCGCGGTCTCCACTTGCGCGTTGCTCACCCACGCTCCGTCCGCACGCTCTTGTTAAATATACTCATGTTAAATAAACATACCGTCTAGGGTAGCGACCTAACTTTCGAGCTTACCCCTGCATTTGCGGTGGAAGACGACAAAGTGATGTGAAATGTCCGTTTGACGACCACTTAATGGGGCTATTTCAACTTGCTGAAGGGTAGGTAGGTTGCTGCGGATGTTGGTGACGAGGCTCATACAGAATGACCCTCCTCCCCTACATTCCAGATGAAGATGAACGATTGGCAAGCAACTGCTTGCCAAGCGTGGCGTGTTAAATCATCAAGTGAATTTCACTAGATCCCTAGTTTTAAGTAGAATCTTAGGCGCCGGTCAAACAGTGGGATATGGTCAATTTTCTCGTCGCATACAGCTTCGTAGTCAACTAAATGGAAGGACGGGAGCCAGAAACCCTAGCTATGTCAGTTGGTATCTAGCATCATCTGAGTGGACCGCTGATCCTTGTAGACTGTGAGGGTGTGATTTCAGTGAAGTATAGGTTTCAAGGAACAAAAGACTTGAGACCTACAAAAACCCACGTGGAGTCCCAATTCTCCTTCATGTTTCCCGAAGAACCCAAAAAACAGGTGTGCAATCTAACTAAGCAACTTCAAGATGCATTGAACGTCAAAATTGTTACCTAAATAAATTACGAATGAACGGACAAAATGGAAGTTTAAAGTGGGTGCAACATGCATTGTACTTAGAATACATTGAAACAGATTTGTGTGGCTAAAGTGGAATGACCGGAGGCAAAGAAATTTTGAATACACCGAAACTCAGAAAAGCTGTCAATCAGCATCATGGTAAAACCAATACGATAGCATGCGAACCCTTCACAAATACAGGAGAACCTAGGGCCAAGCACCTAATCAACCAACGACAGCGGGTCCCACCAAGGTCACGAGGTTCCAGTTCCATTTCCAGATAGGTTACAGGACTGCACGGCTAGATGCCTTATCGTCCAGAGTCTTGCACCGAAAGCTTTTTGGATCTGACGATGCTTCGGCAACAGGAGGGTGGAAAACCTTCTTCAGCTCATGCAAGGGGGAACAAGATTTCGTTAGGTATGGAGGGCCTAGGAACGACAGTTTTCGAGTGGCCCTGGTTCGGGCTTACAGCTCGACAAAGGACCACGTTTTTTGAAGTACCCTTTGTCCAATCTTCTGGTAAGAACCTGGTCGGGGACTAAATTCTGGAGCTTAAAAAACGTGCGAGGTGGTTGGTTGAGTTTCTTGCTGAAAATGGGACACTTGCTAAAACCGATGAGTGGTTTGTAATACCAGTCACAATTATACGTTACTAGCGAGTACTTCCTTTGCAGTGGTCCTACGGTGCACTGAAGTCCATATACCCTTACCCCTCGTAATAAGTTTATACAAATAGCAAGCTCTTTCGGCCCTACCGCGATAGAGATAAAACCAGAGACCAGGGAGGCGAAGATGAAACTGCAACTGTCTCAAAATAAACTGGATGATAGAATGCAGGTAGGATAGGAAAGACGATGGATGGCCCGACTCTCGAGGCAGCTGAAAGCTTTTGCTTCTTTATCAGCTTCACATCTGAACGTTTGCCTGGATACTTGCTGCATGTGGTTCTTTAGAAGATCCTCGGAATGCAGCCAAAAACATGCCCTATATCTGTCTCCTAGACCGCAACTGACTAAGCACCGCAGTTGATGTAATGGGTAAGGCTTGATCCAACAATCGGATGGAAGCATTTTATGGTATATATCGCGCCCCGAAATAGCCCCGTTGCGACAGTTCGCTGGATTGCAAACCACTTGAGGTGTCCACTATTGGAAACGATTCGAAAACGAGGACTCTAAATAGAGCAGTACTAGATGAAACCTGTAAATCTCACGCGTGATAACATAAACGCAATAAAAAAGATTGATATAGGGCTCCAAGGAAGATCCTAGAAAAAAGAATATCCGAAAATAATCCATTTTCTCCAAACGATTGATGCCGCAATGGGCGATCCCGATTAGAAAGCTAAAGAAGATTTCGCTATTTGTCTGAAGCGGTGAATGGCGAGTCATGCGGTGTGACCTCGGCGTTGCGTGATCGTGTGCGCAAACTCCACATGAGCATATGTGCGCCTTCCGTAGGACGCTGATGAGCGGAGTCGTTGGCGCCCTGGAACCGAGAATTCATCGAGAGGGAATCAGATTCCTTCTCATTTGCATAGCTGCGAGGATCGTCGCCCAGATGATACAAAACCAATGCGGTGCATACATCAGAAAAAACGAACGGCCAAAACTGCCTGAAGCCAAGCGCTAATGCCCAGACCGAAAAGTCGGAAGCAACCAAAAGGAGGCGCGACACGACCGGTGGGCCCGGAACTTTTGGATTTTGTAAGGCCGATGCACGGGTGAATTCATCAAGACCCTGAAAACTAGAAGAGGGAAAAAGCGCTGGAGTAATTGATGCATACACCACGTATATAGAAAATAATGTGAAATGTACATAATTAGTATCGCAGATGAAAACACGTGTTGTTGCTGGATCTGGCCAAACGATCATGTTTTCTCAGCCGTAAAAATGTGTTGATCAAATGAACCACCCGGGACATTCGCATCTGGCCGTGTAGCAGATCACCGTATAGTGAAAAGCCAGGCAGTGAGCTCGCTCTTGGGTGTAGCAGGCTCAATCAGCTGCCGCCGTGAACGTGAGTCGATCGTCTCATTCGAGGCCGTAGCAACGTCATCCGTGAGATCTCATTCGAATTCGTAACATGCGCAGAATATTGCAGTCCTTGGCGTAACATGAAGGCGTCGTCAGAATTCAGCCTGCGGTTAACACCTAACCTCTAACTATTAGGCACTGTGCTACCACCAGCGTATGCAATTATGATACGGCCGATGCTAACTCTATTGCGCTAACTGCGTCGAGCAATCCTGAAGGTCTTATAATGACGAAAATTTATCCGAAATGAGCTTATTCAAGATTACTGTGGCGGCTTCCGGACCGAGTCAACAAGGATAAATACATGAGAACAGGTAACGAGTTCGGTAGATACAAATTCCTGTCTCATCTGTGAACGGGTCTGGGCCACAGAAAGATTCTGTATCTACAAAGATAGGTTAGTGTCATATGACTGTACGTCGAGTAAGTCATAACCCCACGATGCAAGGAAATCCTCGGGCAGCCGTACCGACGTGCCGAACACAAGTTCTGCGGCGGAACACTGGATATCAAGCAAGGTATCAGACAATTTCTAGTACCGAGTAGAGTCACGAGTGACGCTTCTCACCATTAGCTTTTCTTTTGAAATTTGGGAGCAGCCTGAAGTTGGCGGTATAACTGTTTGACTAGACTATTCTATGCCGGATGGTAAATGTTCATGCGGATCTATTAAACACTCAACTTGCTCGTAACGAAAGAGTATAGATCGGACTCGAAATCTTTCCTTCGGTTAGTTGTGAAGCCAGAAAGTCAACCACATGGAGTTATCAGCCGCCCTAACAAATGTCCAGCCGCTAATTCGGTCTTGATATCAGAGATAAGCGTATCTACGCGTCATCCAGTGAATCTACTAGTGCGTGTTAGCGGGCAGCTATGCTCGCATGATGGCGTCAAATGCTTAACAATGTTCGATGTGGACTTGATCGAAGCGGGCATCGGATGTAGGGAAGGGACCGATGAGTGGAGCTGCGTGGCTGTGGGCTTTAGATCATTTGCACTGTAAACGTTGTTTGGCCCATATCTGGACATCTTTGCTCATGGACGGCCAGATCAGTCGTAGACTAGCTGCGACACCTGGATGCGAAAGTCCTTCTGCGAATCGAACACGGAACGCCGGTAATAAGAAGGCACTAACGATGGAGTTAATTCGACAGCCACATTCTATTATGTCGTTCCAGCATTCATGATCACTGGCACCCGACGACATTGGAGTAATCACGACGAACTGCTTGTATTTACGACCTGTCGTGTGCATGAGTTAATGCTCTGGTAAAAATGGCTAGATGGGAGACATAAGGGCACTAACTTACGGGCGTAATAACGCTTCTGCTGCACAGTTTGACTAGCTTTAATGAGATGGGGGTACTTCGTGAACTGGGAAGGTATTCTACCTTTCTGGCTTCACGTGGACAATAATGGTCAGACTTAATGTGCATTAGCTAAAAGTGAGTGCGACTGTCTACGTGCGGTATTTTTCGTCCTCACAGCTCTCATGCCCCTCCGCTACACCTGGCTAGGAAGAACGATGGCGATTGCAGGTGACCATGTGATGAATAACAAGTACTCTACGTGGCTTCTCGTTTCCACACTTAACCGATACCCCACAAGCATAACGTCATGGCCTCACTTCACGGCATGACTGTCTTCTGTAGCCGATATGATTCGAGCATACCACCAGATCAGAGTCGTCACTGAAGATGCCGAGAAAACTGCAGCCATGACACCCTTCGGTCTGTTTGAGAGGAATGGGAAGTCTAAAAAGTGCTCCAGCGGAGAATTTCGCTAAACGGCAAAAGGAAATAAATGGGTAAACAATTAAAAAAATTTGCCAAAGCCTACGGGAATGAACGAGAAAACAAGGGTGACATATTCACGGCATTAACTCGCCTGCGAATTGGGCAGCCGTGGTCGTAGTCGTGTGCCAAGTTTAGATCCAACGTAAAGTGGTTGGAACTACATCATTTATTTAGTAGGAGCGAGGTTAATTTTAGGTATTGTCCAGGTTACGTCGGTATATGCTGTCCTTTTGAGCCTTCTAATAGAATGGTTGTGAACACAAATGTCAAAAAATACAGGTGGGATGGGTTCGAGCTTAGGCCCTAAAAAAATGGTGAATGCAACCGGATCGGGAGATAAGACTCCTATCTCGTTTCATGGGATTACAGTAAAAAACACAAAAGGTATTATGGAGACAGGAAGATTGATTGTTAGAGGGAAGAAGTAAAAACTCGTTCGTCGGTTGTGAAGCAACAAAGATGAGAATGTGGATAGAAGTTCGGCATCAGCGACTTCAGGCAATAGAGTGAAGTTTGGATGATGCTATCACTGGAACAGAATGGATTTGCGTCTAGACCAGAAGTTTTAGAATAAACTAAATTGGTCTAATGCTGGCTTCTTCCAGTTGTGGTTGTGCGGTATTAGATGCGCACCTATCAGATAAAAATTTGCGAAGAGATAATAAATGGGCTTGAACGTAATTGTATGACGGCTTTTGTAGAAGACGTGATCATACGTGCCCAGCGTGCACATGGGAGACAGGTGAGGCGGAGCAGAAACTTAGAGGAGCAGGCCTGTGCTTACATAATAAAATTCCCAGGCACTAGTACCACGATATCTACGGCTCAAGAACCAGAAGCACGTCCTGAAAATATGGAAAATCCCTCTTTGCGGGATTGGGCCTAAGCTGATGCGAGACAAACCCAAGGCTAAAGGTAGCCCCAAGAGCAGATTTCCATACTCCCCCTGATCAAAGTTTTCTGGTAATCGGTAACTCTTTCGCAACTGCTGGGGGTGGCTGAATTTCCTCGCGCTCGCAAGCCATGGTCTTGTTGCTGTTGCAGCCAGCGGTCTCGCCGCTCAAGGTTATTAAAAAATAATTGGGGATAGCCAGTCGCACGGAAGAGTGCGACCGTTATTGAGACACACGTAACTGGGTGCATGAACAGAGTTGCCGCAAAGCCTAATCATGGTTTGTGACTGGCAACGTATTTTACGTCTAGCAGGTGAGTGGAATTCAATATTTGAAGGAAAGGACGACTTCCTCTTGCTTGCTTCTGAAGTTACGAAAGATGATAAAAGCAGACCCGCAACATAAGGCTTCGATAGCCAAGAAAATGGAAAACGACGCAATTGAATGAAGTTTCTCAGCGATCTAAAGTATCCCGGTTATTAGGAATGGCCCATCCAGAAATTATGCAAAAACAAAAAATATAAAATGCAACAAGGATGGAGCGCAGGAGCCGAAGGTTCTTATGAGTAGAGAATGAGGGAAGAGAGCACGGATTCATCCACGCGCAGCGCAAAATTTTACTGGGCGCAGATCAATTCTGTCGTTCCTATTTTCGTTGTTTTCTCTTCCGAAGTTTGGTTTGATTATGGTCTCCGTTTAACACTGACATCGGCCGGAAATATTTCTGCGTTAACAACCACATTGTTTCTCAACATGGACTGGGATCACGCATTGTTGCGCCTTAAAGATCTTGTCCATTTGAAGGAGGCACTCGTGTTGGTTGGCAGGCAGCTCTTGAATGCACCCTTCTGGTCAAAATGTCTATTTTGGTTTGGTTAAGCACCAACAGCCACTATCTGTTTGCGAAAGTGTCGAATTTGTTCCTCCCGCTTCAATTACCAATCCATGTTCACACGTGTGCCATCTGCATAAAAGAATCGTGACTGAACTCCATCGGGTGGACAGATTTTCGGGCAAAAAGAAGATTGGAGGCAGTGTTGCAACATGCATGAACTCCTTCTAATCTGGCAAGGCTGATATGATTTACACGTACTCGCTAAACGGAAAAGACTGTCTCGTAACGCTATCGTACTAGGTTTCCTCGCCGTAACAACACAGTCACAACGAACTTATTTATTGAACCTTTTAGCTCGCAACACAATGTCACATCGTATTTTGAATCTTTTATATTGTTAATTGTTCTTCTTTGGAATAAGCTACATGTTATTGTAGGTGATTTCAACCATGCAGCTACCCTACCACCGATTGTGTTTGATTTGACTGATCTCTGCGTTTCTCCTACCAGAAGCGGCTCCATTTTAGTTTGAGTTATTACCAACAAACCTATTTTATTTCCCCTGAGACTGCGTGCTCTAGTTTCAATTATTGGTCATTGGCTGATTCTGTTAAGGCTCAAGATATACTCACGGTCAGCTCTCCATTCCTTCAGGCAAACAAATGTAAATTCAAGTTCGCCTTCGTAACTTTTTACACAGCAGTCTCACTCTTCTTTATAGATCTCTTCAAATCGCATCTATCTGTTTCGCGTTTGAAACTCTGCTCAATGACAGTGTTAAACTATGTACAAAGGCAGTCAACGCATTCCTTCATACCTGCGTTCCCTTAGAAGCACTATCCAGATGAAATGGTCGTATATCCACCCAGAAACTGAAATCTCTAAGAAGACGCAAGAAGCACTCCTACAAATACCGTACTAACCCAAGTGTATGGTAAATTTTCACTTTAATAAAGGCTGAAATCAAACATTGACGCGACATGCGCCAGACAACTCTTGAATAGTAACAACAACCCATTCCTGTGACAAGGCATTCGACTGTTGTTTGGGAAGCAAAAGAAACATGCAAAATTTTCCGCGGATATTGAGAGCATTATTCATGCCTGTATCCATCCTTCCACTTAAAACCCAGAATGATGATAAGACAATTACAATTGGATATGAATGTCAAATTGCAATAAAGCGAGCCTTAAAAGCCAAGAGTTTAAGCTAAAAAATACAAAAACGAATCAAAACAACTAGGTAGCATGGTATAAATGGCCGACAGACACCACGTAAGAAAGTGGGAATGTAAAAGAAAATAGGTCACGTTACGGTGGCTCCTGGAGCCAAGAAAATGGTTAAGATCATTTGGAAACGCGGAGGTACAAAGAAGAATGATAAAGAAGTGTGGCAACCCATTGTTTAAAGACATGAAGAAAGGAAGCGTAGTCAACGATTAATATGGCCTGCGTTGGATAAAAAATCCAAAGCTGGTATGCCAATGTGAAACGAAAACAGATCTCTCTGCTCCTTTCGTTTACGTTTGGGACCTAACTGATAGTAGTACTGGTATGCTGATAGCCGCGGTTGTCGAGGGAAAAATTAGGGGTAATGTTCTTGGTAGACGATGGTAGCAGCATCGAAAACACTGATCTAATTATGGGTGCCTTTGTGGCGATTGGGTGTCAACGTGGTGGACATGTTAGCCACGTGCACGCAGTTGCAGCGGTAAAACTGTATAATTGGAACGGCTTGACCACTCAAAGAATGGCAAACGTCTTGGATTAGATTATGTGACTTCGGTTTTCAGACAGACTTGCAACAAGGTCATCAGCTTGCGTTGGTAAATCATGCAGACTTTTAGCAACGCCCACACAGTCGCGGCCCGTGGAGCAGATCATATTTGTCCGTGTTGAGACTTTCGAGGATGGAGCCACAAACGGGATATTAAATTGCTTGCGAGACACGGGCGCAAACGCGCGAAACTGGAACACAAAACGGGAGAGAGATGGCAGTCTGTAGGTACTCTAGCTGAGAGTTTTGGTGCGTGCGACAATGAGAAGTAGAAGTGATAAATATTATGTGCAGTGAGGCATTAAATCACGCCAAACTTCGCGCTTGGAATTGGCTAACTGTCACTTGCATGCAGAAGAAGGGGTTTATGTGGGGATATTGAACGTTAACTTGGGAGTAGTTGGGAATCTGACATGAATAATTATGTCCATTTATGTGCCTTGCCATAGGCGTACTGAACGAGGTCGAATGGTGGGTGAAAACTTTGGCTGACTTTGTCTCGTTCACGGAGGTTTTGCCTAAGCCTACAAGAATATGTACTTGTTGAGACTACTGGGAATAAACATGGCCAGACCTTGTTAATTGGGTTGAGATAAGAATTCAGGCGTTATATTCAATCAATACCCTGGACCCAATTCATAGGCTCTTATATTTTGGGGCAGTTTATCTCATAGAGAAAGATATTTGGTAAGGAAAAATCTTTCCTAAGTGCCTTCTTTGACATGGAAACTGACACCATGAACTCAGCCGGTCGCAAGCCATAGGAAGACTTATTCCTCAACTGGGGTGCGGAGACGCACACATTTTACTGACGATCTTATGAAAAAAGGAGAAACTAATATGAACTCGACGCAGCCAAAGCGGAGTGAGGTGTACTTTTTGCAACGTTCCACATGGCTTAGCGGGGAAGTTTAGCCCAGGAGTCGTTTTGTAAGTGTTTGTTGAACATTCGCAACCTCGAGTCTGCCACTCTGTTACATTCTGCAACACACGATGGAACAGTAGTCCAGGATAGGTTACACGAGTGGTTTATATATTAAAAAGTTACTTTTCAAGGTTCTGAAAGTTCTGTGTACCGGTCCAATTAGTCTTGTAGCCACTGGAACTTGAATCATTATGCGTTCTTAAAAGGTGAACGTGCTGAAGTAATGCAAACCCAGGTCTCTCATTGTGTGAGGGCAAGGAATGGCTTTTTGGTTAGTTTTAAAGTTTCCCGTAGGAAGCTGGCATTTTTATGCGGGTGTGCTGCTTTTGTGGGCCAAGAATTTCATTAATCCAGCTGTGCACCATGAACCAAGCGATAGTAAATCAATTCTTAGATTTTCTGGGATAGTGTTGAGGTCACGGAGGGAAACGTCTATACATTTTCATGTGGTCTGCAAACAGAAAAGCAATACCATGCCTAATGATGCAAAAACTCTTGTCGATGTACAACGGAAACAGTAGTGGATCTAGTATGTTTCCTTGAATAACTCCACCAGTAAGCGCACGAGGCTTGGATAGAGTTCGCTACGTGCAGTCTAAAGGTCAAATTAGAGGAGAACCACTCCAGTAGGTGGTTGTTGCATCGCAGATTTCGATACTCACGAGAATCCTGCAATGAGGTGGTTGATCACAGGCCTTTGTTATACCTAAGAAAATCACAGTCACCGAACTTCCGAGGCTGCCAGCCTTCGTTACTACGTTTTAGAAATCAGTCATGCAGGTAGAACATTATTTACTTTGAAGGAAACCATGTGAGCCGACGTTAATGAGTTTATGGTGAAATAAGCATGTTGTTAGCTTACTTTTATTATTCTTTCCTTAATACACGAGAAAAGAGGGATGTCATTAAAGGGTCTGTGATTAGATGGCTCCTGCTTTGAACTGTTTTTGTGAACTGGGACAACGACAGAAGCTTTTCCTTGGTGGGGAAAGTGCCAAAATTTAGGGAAAGGTTAAATAGAATGGACAACACATTAGGGACGTCTGCACCCCCAAATTTGAAAGTTTCTGAAGAAGTTTGTTTGGTCCTTTGTGAGAAGACGGTTTAATTCTTGACATCAGTGATTTACTATCACTTGAGTAGAAGGAAAATTTTGGAGGGGATGCAGAGGAGACGGCAGGAATGACTGGTGTGGTGGTACTGGCGTTGGTTCTCATAGAGGAGGCAAAATATTCGCTGAGCATATCTGATATCAGCAAACAGTTGTTTGCGCACGTGCCCGTGAATATGATTGGCGTGATGCTCGTGCAAGTGGGAAGTTGTTAGTTCTCAGTAGTTTTGCTAGTGCTGCAGCCTTGTCGGTGTAGTGTATCGCTTTAGGTTCCTTTTTTGAAGAGAATCGAAAACTGTCCTAATCTCCTTGAACAGACAGTTCATTTGCAGTGGCAGAGCAGATTCTCTTATTCGCTGAATCTTGTTAAGAGCAGAGAATACTTTTCAAGGCCATCCGGGGTGGTAAATCTTTTTATGATTGTGCCACTTTGAGTTGGAGTGATTAAATTAAGACATACGTAGAATTCCGTAAAACAGGTTGGTGGTCTGTTGGGATACAAAAAGTCTCAATTTCGGCTACGAATTATGAAGGTAACATGGCCTTATGAGGCACTACGGCATGGCTTCTTTGGAGATGAGTAGGAGATAACAGACATCGAAACTGGGAACTTGCAAACAATCTGGGAATGATCTCATCCGAGTTACTTGTTGTGTATTGACGTGCGCAACTGTATTAAGCCAGTTGTGAAGACTAAAAATACTGTGGGTCCTTGTGGGTAACGAAACATGTTGTGTTCACCCACCCAGTCTTACATTGTGAACAAACGCAGCAGGGTATTTTGGGGAGGAGAACGAAGATCAACGAATTAATGGGGTGTTGAATTCGCCCGCAGCTAGCCTACAACCTGGGATGTCGGCGGCCGCATTAAGCACATCAATTAGTGGTAAGAATTCTTACTGATGCGTACTAGGAAAATCGCAGATGCAACTGATCGGTAAGTCTTGACATCCGGTAGCCACAGTCAGCCAGATAAAATCTTTCAGGTTTTTAAAGTTGGATGTTTGTATCGTGAGGCTGAAAGGGTGTCTCTTGTGTGTATGAAACAGCCTCCCCTGCGCTTATTTATCCTGTCTTTCCTAAGAGCATTGTAAGCAATTAAAACAATGTCTCTGTCGGGGGTATTGTCAGTCAGCCATGTCCCAGTGATGAGAATGAAATGATATCTGCTTCTGTACAACAACAGGCTCAGTGCATGCATCTTATTTAGTACCGAGCGAGCATTCAATAGTGACAATGAAAATAATAATAATAATAATAATAATACTGTATATTTCTCGATTTGCGAGAGGCATGCGCATGGCAAGATCAAATTTTTACAAGGATGATGCACAGGGAATGTACATGATAGAAGTGGAATGGGATAAAATGGTGGGAGCAATAATGAGTTATTTTAGAGGCTCACTGGAAGGTGAAATGAGATGCTGCAAAGCAATAGGGAATTACAAGTATGCCAGTGAAAAGCAAAAAAATAGAAAACTCAATTTTTAAGACCGAGAAATAGTTTTCTGGGACTGTTTGTAATTAGCGGATTACGAGTCATCTCGTCTTTAAGTGCACCAAATAACTAAATGTGCTTATGCCGGCGCACAAAACAATGGACGGAGCCCGACGGTGGATATTCGATATAATGGCTAGAGACACCAAAAACGTCAGGAGCGTTTAACGTACATTGGACCGGAAACGTTAAGCCTTGAAGAGGACGACAAGCAGTGGTACTCTCGCGGTGATTGGATGGACATGGTGGTGAAAAACAGGCGGAAACGTCAGGCAAATTGGAATGAGAACGTCAGCTTACAACAAATGGCCAAAAATGCTTGAAGAAGCGGAAATTATTGTCTCAAGTATCTTGGAGGAAATCTTTGTGACAGCTTTGGGATAAGGAACTCAAGGACATTGAATAATATCTTACATGCGGATGGTGGTAAGCTGTAACCACATAGCAGCGCGTCAGATAAAGAAAAATTGTGCTATTAACCAATCTCTTTAAATACACTAAGCCAAGAACGGCTTTTATGCTGTAATTTTTGTTGTCTGGAGCGCCAGTTCTAGCTAACAGGAATGATAGGGTAGCAGATTCGGAATCGCCAGTTCGAGGAACAGGAGCGTTAGCAAGCAGCGTCTGCTTGCGGATGCGAACAATCTTGAAACGCAAAAGAGAGACAGTAAAGCTATGGCTCGGGTGACAGCTTGGGGGTTGTGGTGATCCATTGGATGCGACAACATACCCTACACATAGTGCACTCTACTCCCGTAAAGTGTGGTAAACTAGAAATAGCACGGCAGCAGTCTTTTAGGCGTAAGTTGAATGTTACGGGGCCTGCAAGAACTACATATTTTCAGGCTCCCGCCAAAGTCAGTGAGGAGGATAACATGGCATGAAGA
>LUCM01002019.1:93158-155250 GCA_008360955.1 Fasciolopsis buskii | reverse complement strand
GCTGTCGCCGCCTGTTGGCCGGGGTACTCGATAATCAAGAGAGTTGTATGGTGGAGATGAGGATCAGCATGAATGCGATAACGGAATAGAGATGAGCGAAAACTAGACTGGATATCAAAAAAGGCAGTATAAAACTCGAAAATTCTGGAGGCACAGACCGTTAAGCAAGGAGAGCGGCGACAATGGATGGGAATTGTGCGATCGGAATACCAATAAATGAGGTTTGTTTCGAGCAATTTTGAGTTCATAAATTTCGGCTTGGTCTAGTGATGAAGGTGGCGTTGGAAAAGAAGGAGGACCGAAGTCAAATGGGTCAATGTCTGGTGGACTCGTGTGAGGAACAGTTACAAGCAACATGGTAAGGCCTTTGGGCGACCATGTCCTGTCACGCCTGATACATTGGATAGGGTAGGTTCCAACCTGCTGGTTGGTATAGTCAGTGAGCAGCGTGCGTTTGTTGGGGAGTGACGAGGCTGTGTAACAGTGGTGGAGGGTATGATGTGGCTGAAGGAAAAACCGGGTAAAATAAGGTATGTCCTGACGGTGTTTGGAACAAGTCCGTGGAGGGTAGGATGTCGGAAGGCCCAACTTCTAGCCGATTGGAATCCTCGAGACCTGTTCTGGGAAGGCGGTACAGTGGGCGGAGGCAGGTCGGCTTAGGCGTTGCATTTTTAGGCTCGGAATGGTTAGTGAAGGGTAAATCGGAAAACTGTGGTCTTGTTCCGAGTGGTGTATGGTTCATACGTACGGTTGGGTGAAAAGATGACGGTAAAACAGAAATCAATTTTAGTTCTGGGGCAGTAATCGATGTTAAAGTTGATTATTAGATGACGTCATCTTATGGGGTGGCGAGAGATTGTTCTTAGTGCTGCGGGGTTCTTTTGTGGCGCTATAACGAAGAGATAGATGTCTAATCGAGTTAGCCAGACCTATTGAAAGGGGCTGAGCCGTGTGACCATTGTAGATCTAATGGGACAGGACAGCGCCGTGCTATTGTTTGCGGGCTGAGCGGGGTCTCATGAAGTGGAAAAGGGTTATGTCTTACGTGAGCTCTTCTATTGAGGAGGGTCGCAACGTTGTTGGTTAGGAAAACGTCTCCTTCCTTGGTGTCAAGCGCATCACTAGTCATTTGAGGGCCTGCAGCTTGTGGAGGCAGGGTGAAGTATGTGGGTGAACCAGCGGAAGTGACTTTGGCGACCGTGCTGTAGACTAGGTGCGGAGTGCACTGGTGTTCCAGCCGGAGAGAACAGGGTGACGTTGAATAACTAGAGCCTAGGTGGGGACATTTGGACGGAGGCTGAAATTCGGACGGCGAGCCCGATGTGTCCGGGTCCATAACGGCGAAGCATGAACCCGTGGACGGTGTTGGCTCCAATGAATGTCTGAGTATTTTGTGGACAAAACGCATGTTTTAGGCGACTCCGCTGTAACGGGCTGTGCAGTGACTGCTGGTGACGTTTCGGAAGCCAGATTTGTAGGACTGGATTTGTGTGAGGCGCAGTTAACCCCTCCCCTCTGCAGAGGTGTTTTGTCTGTAGTTATTCTTTTGTGAAAACGATGCATTTGCAGCAATAGCGCTTTGCTTTCGGATGAACAAATTTGCTAAATTTTTTATCTCGAACTGCAGCATGGGGGAAAACTATTACGTTGGTTTCGCTCTTGCAGCCGATTCATTAGATATGGTACGTGCGCAATGCCTCAAGAGGCCAACAGTTGATCCCTAATTCCATTTACGAGACTACGATCAGGGATGTAAGAGACAATATCGTTACATTACCCATCCACTCTACTTGATGCTTCGGAGGCTAGCACACCCAGACAGTTGCCAGCGGCCACCAGGTCATGCTTACCCAGCCATGTTTAAGGATCGATGAAGTGGGATGGGGGTGCAAGCTTTGAGGTAGCGCACTCAAACTTGTTAACGTGGTCCACTAAATTGGATAATCTATTTCCGAAAACCTATGCCCTGTCATGGGCTTCACTTGCTAGGTCATTAAATGCTGGAGAACTTTGAATCACTGCTCCCAAATGAGGGCCAACTCAGTGCGTTTTATAGTGTTAGTTGCGCAAACATCGTCATTGGCGCGTTTAGCTCGCTGGTGGGCACAACGATTCATTCTGCTTTTGCTTGGAAATAGAAAGTTTGGAGAAAAATCTAAGTAAGGTTGTGAAAGGTGACCACTTATAGTTGTTGCGACCATAGTAATGAAGGGATAATGCGTATAATCGGGTTGGCACAGTCCTTGTGAGAGAAATTCTGGGGTGTACTGCAAGACGACGCACCTTGTGAAGGCTTCATAAGACTAAGTGAGCATCAACGATGTGGAGTAGGTAATGCGTCGGAAAAATGATCCTGAATGAAAAATGATAGGGAAGTAATAACATTTGTTGAATGACTGGCTAAAATAAATAATGCACGATAATGTGCCCTAAGATAAGACACTGCGTCACACTATAATTCTCAACAGCAGAATGATGTTGAGGGATATGGAATCGTGTAGATGGAAAAATCAGTAGACAGGTCGCCATGTTTATCTGTTTTTGAGAGAACTAAGCAGACCAATTGAATTTGTGCTGTATGGTAAGAGAGCATTTGAGCAAGGGTCAGGTCAGAGCTGGAAATAATACTGCGCAAACCTGGGCAAAAATAGGCAAAATGTTTAAGCAGTGACCAATCCAAAAATTTCAATGCTCAGAAAAATCAAGCAAAATTTGTCCAGGAAAACTATTCTGACTTAGCGGATAAAGCCAGAATAACAAAACAATAACCTACAAACCCCCTTGATGACAACTCGCGAAGTGGGACGGCATGGAGCAATCCAGGGGTTGGTCCTGCCAGCCAGCTCCCAGTCCTTTGGCGAAGACGGGTGCATTTGATTCCTTAATGGGCTCAACATTAGGCTTGTCTACTATCGTTGAATGCAAGGGACCCGTCACCATTATTACCACCCCAGAATTTAGCAGTTCTACTGCCCTAGCAAAATGCTTTCGCCGAATCACCTTAACTTACTCTGGTCTTGAGCTGACGGCGCATGTACTCTCCTATGTATCCTTCTGACGACCCTTTTAACTTTGCTTATAAATCAAGCAATTCCAATTTAGACGCTGTAGACTCCGTTATTTGTCGCAATTTTAAGTCCTTAAAAGCATTAGTGAAATCCATCTGTCGCGTCTTTTTAGACCCGTTAAATCCGAATACTGCAGACGATTCCACACCCGCTGCCATCTTTCAATTGAACTGTGAGCCTGCGATACTCATCACTGGTGCGTATGAACACCATGTTTCTCTTAGTATACCAATTTTTCTGATTCCCTCCATTTCGTACCCAAATATTTACTTGCTTGTTCGATGTGACTTGCAATGCCCCCGTAACATTTGATCCTGCTACTAAGCATGCCTCTCAAAGTATTCGAGAAAGATAGCAATATATATAGCTCTGTCGGCATTCGGTTCGGTCACAAGGTCTATTATACTTCACAAAATGGAAACACATGGTCGTCCCATGCCTTTTTGGCGTGGTTGTCTGATTGCCAACTTGGCCGCCTTCAGCCAAGCGGAAAAGGTCGCGGCTTTTGAACGTGGAGGCTGCAGGTTCGAATCCTTCCACCGTCGGTCAACTTCCTCAATTAGCAGATCTCTGCTGGTCGTGAACTCCTTCCTGGTACACATTGTCATTTCATTAATGAAAGAAGTAAAAGAGAAAGATAAAATCGAAATCGATGCAAACGAATGGGGTAAAAATGAGCGACAATCCAGAAGTGCTTCAGGTTGCCATTCTTTCACCGTATTTCTCCACCATCACCACTTATCAACTAGCTCACCCTGTCATCTGTTTAAATATGCTGGTGACGTTGCCCGCTCTCAAGCCGTTTCGAACAACAATCATTTTCAAAGATGTTCCAGCAATCAATTTTCCATCGACTATTTCTCCCAACAAGCTGGTTTGAATCTCAGTACATCTAAATGTTTCGAATTTCTGTTCCCTCCCTCCCCCAATCTCCTACCTACCCATCCGAAACGTCTTCCATAAACTCAAAAACAGTTGCCAGATTTAATTCTTTGAAAAATCTGTGAGTTACTTTTGATAAGAATCTGAAGTGGACCACTGAAATTTCTACCTATTTAAAGAATCCCGATGGTCGTCACATCCAGTCTGGACGCTTCGCCACTGCAAGGTGAAATAAAGCACCATCTTGCTATTTGTACATCAATGTTTTCAGCCTTTTTCACTGTTCTCCCATTATTTTCCAGGTTTACGTAAAAATCACTCTGAAATTCTTCCCTGGAGGTTATCAATCATTATCCATTTTTCTTTCATACCACCAGGTGAGTTGCCTTTCAATCTTTGTGATGAGCACTCATCACCATGTGAGAATTTAGCTCATAAAATTCCTTCAGATCCCACACATACTCTTCACAGCGATCTGGCACCGTGCCGCTCTTTTGCTTCAGCGCGATCCGCTTTTCGTTCCATATCCTCTAGAATCAGCATCTATAGGAACTGCGCCGCCACATTTCGGGCACATTCTGACACACCGCAACCGTGTTTTAGCTAAATTCCGGGGCGACCCACCATATTGTGCTCTGATTATTCCCCGATGAGATTTATTCATGTTTTTTCCAAGTTGATGAGTGTGAATGTTTTCCTTTCTTGACTGAAATGCGACATTATATTTCGTACGCGAAGATCTACACAACGCAGTAGAGTACCTCTGACCTTGTTGACGAGACAAAAACCCTCAGTTTTGTTTGCACCCACAAAATCGTAGATATATGCGCTTATATCTTGGTGGAATCTGCGTCATTTCATTTACCTGCCAATTCTTCATTCTTTACGCTGGTCTCTGGAGTCCAGGATTTAGCATATGACATCATCTTCTATGTTCCAAAAGTGTTGCTCAGGAACTCACATCGGTGATCGAATAGCCTCTCTTGTGGGGAAACCTTGTATACTTTGCTGAGTTATCCGCGACACCTGACGTGTAACTCACGGCTGACGAAAATCCTCCGAAAAAACCCTTTTTATCAAAATTTATCTGATGGCTGACCTTAACATGAATCTGGTGCTTTATTTTACTCGTGTTTTTGCCTGCCTGAACTTTTGTTAGTTCGCACTCTCTGGCAAGAATTTCCCACTATTTTTGGGCTGGCCTGAACCGCGTGGCCATTTCTGTACAATGACATTAGCTGTATTTTTAAGTCTCAGTGTTTACAAATTTTAGATTCCCTTGTACGTTCAAGCTGTTCAAATTTTAGGCCAGTGTTATGGAATATACGAATCATCTGTGTTTTGGTTTTGGTATTAATAGTTGGCTAAACATTCCTCAAAAGCTGTCAGCACCAACAAGTTAATGGTTGTGTATGTCGTTGTTCGATTACCGATCCAGCAGAACGACAAAGCCGTAGTGCCATCGGATGGTATGGTAAGCATTCTACGCACTGTTGACGATAGGCTACTGCTAACATAGCCTTTCAGTGTTGCAACTAGAAATTAAGACCATTTTACCCAAGAAACGCACCCGCCAGTTGCAAATTTTGGCAACTAGAGGACGTCATCAACGTTTCGCAAATCCCCCAACGTCGCACATCTCCCTGGGTTAGTTGTAGCTCTGGAATACTAACTATCTCCAGCAGTCAAGGTACAGAAGGCAACCTTTTGGATCAAGTGTGATTAATTCTGCGAAGCATCCTGAAAAGCTGATCGAGGAGACCAACAAAATGGAAATTAAACAGGAGGGTATTGCTCCGAATGGATTCAAGGCAAACCTCGCAATAGTTATTTGATGCGCGTTAATCAAAAGATGCCGGACTACCAAAAATCGTAATGTACCATTAATGAAATTGTTTAGGTACTGATTTAGTGCTATGAACTGCACTGCGGCTGGCTTAACAACGTCGGAGTCGAAGCATCCGTCCCAGCCTGGTGGTCACCAAAATGAGGCATGGGCGGAAAGGGCCCGACAGGATGAAGGTGGAACAGCCTTTGTCTCAAGTCGCCATCCCTTCGACACCGAATTTTAGTTGCGCTTCCCTCAAGGCCGAATGCACTTAATACAGCTGAAGTATCAGGAAGGGATCGTTTTTTGACGAATTTAGTTTCTCGCTAGTGCATCACAGATTGCGGTTTCCAGCCGACGGACTGTCGTTTTATGAAATAATTGGAGACAATCTCTCGAGGGACTCTGGAGTCCACAACCCATCTTCTACAGGCATCCGTCATCATATCGTAGCTTTGGGATACCACAGGAAACCCTAACTTGATGAGGGAAAGTATGGGAGGTCCATACTAATTTTTCGAAAATTTGACACGATGAAATCATCGACAAAAGATACTGCGTCAACCCGTCAATATTCAGCTTCAAATGTAGGGATTAAGATGAGACGGCTTTCAACTTAAAAATGGAGTTACCCATATGATAGGCCAACGTGACTGCATGCGCCATTTGAGCGTCCAGCTTTTAACTTGCTCTTTGAGTGTGCAAGAGGGTCTGGGATTCACGACGTTCACCAATGATATATTTACATACAGGTTGACGAATTGTCGCATGTTTGTTTTAGCCGAGACAAACGTCTAATACAACAGCGCTGTAAGCGAGTCCATGTTTATGTCAGCCCAAGCAGTTTTTCCTGGTTTCATCTCCCTGGTTCTCCTAGAAGACATTCAAGGATAGCACAATAACAAACCTGCGTCAGCCACCTGTTTGGACATGGACGCAAAAGACACAAGATTGAAATCTTTCCGCTTGTTGCTCTCAGACACTTTTATTAATGATAAATTTTTTTGGGCAGCGCCAAGAAATGCCGTGCGTATGACGACGACGTGCGACGACAGTGATACATCTTTGGCAGTGTTTATTATAAATGTTTGGGGAGTAAACTGAATAAGGATCACTCTCCATATTTATTTTAAAATAGGCAGAAAGCAAACGAATGCCAGCAGACATCATCAAGCTTACCCTCATACCAACAAATACATGAACTACCGAAGTGGGCCTTAGACAACGTGGAAACCAGTTTAAACAATAAAAGCATGGGCGAACTAAGCTGCCACTAGACGCTCGAACGTAAAGAATAGCAAGACTTTACTGAAAAGCATTCCAATCGCCAGGCAAGCAATCAAGCTATACGCACTAGAGCAGGACTGAGAAGGTCGGAGTTGCGCCCTAAGTGTCGGCGTAACTCATCTAAACAAAGTCTGTACCGCAAGCATTGAATGGGCGAATTCTAGTTGACTGCAAATTAAATGCGATTTCTCTTTTTCATGTCCAAACATATCCCTCAAAATGGTAGATAGCAGAAACCCGTAAAGTTTCCAAAATTTGCCCAGCGCTTCCGGCGTTTTTTCTGCATATAATCATTCATTTTATGCGCAATTCGTTTACGGGATTTTATATTTGCAGGTGCAAAAGACCCTCTGTTGCAGCAAGACAGTTTTCGGAGGTGACATTAAATGTCCATAAGACAGGCTAGCACAGGCCGTTTCAGTGTCAAGTCTACAATCCGCTGTATTCGGTTTCTCAGTCAATTAGTCCCTTTCAGACATCCGGGGCTACTGTATCAATTCGACCAATTATATCGATGAGCGTGTGTTGGTGGGAATAGGGGTTTATACAGCCGTGCCATGTACAGCGGCATGGAGCTTGTGTCGCTTGCACTCTTATGGAGAAGGCGTAAGCAGGGGTCTTAGCAAGTCTGGAAAGCGCGGAGGTGCCAGGAATTACCATGAAACCTGAGCAACTTCGAAATAGGCAGCGCGATGCTGTCAAAAGTGAAGAAATCTGTGGATGAAAACAAAATTGAACAGCGCAAAAGGTGGATTTACCCCTACAACCAAATAGGCAGACCGATGTAAGTTGTAATATATAAAATAAGGACGTTCGAACTAGAGTCAGGTTGGAGATGGGAATGTGACAATCTAGGCTTAGACAATATATTGGCTAAGTGGCCAAAAGATGTGCTATTTGAAAAAAGTTGGCGCATTTCTCTGATTAGGGTAAAATTATAGCTCTGCCAAATGTGCCAGGATAACATAGTAATGGCCAAAAAAGAAGCAAAGATGACGACCCTCAAGGAGGAACGGCAAGAATCGACCGCCATAAAGGTACATGGGCTGCATGGGTCTTCTAGTACGTCGGAACCCTTTGACGAAACGAACAAGTGGGATGAATCCACGGAGGCATTGAGACTGGAAAGTAAGGAAAGCCTGTTTTGGTAAGGTTAAAGACAGCGACTATAATTTTAACAGAATATGGGTGGTCCGGTGCCGGGTGAGGGAAGCCATTGACAGAGCCCCCGCACCGAAATCTTCTGCCAGGGTAGCGGTAGATGCAAGCGGTAAGTATTTTATGGTCTTCAAATGACAGAAACAATCATAAAGAGCCATAATTACTGTAGTATGAGGACTGATCGATGGTGTGAGAAGACATCGGGTGCGTTATGTAGGCCCGGCGTCCTCCAACACCTCTGGATTAAACGAAGCAGGAAGTGGTTTGGCGCCCCCCCCCTCGGAGTTCTGGTTAATATGGAAAGATCCTGACATCCGTGCTCCGGATAGAAATTTGCATCATGCTCAAAGAAGGTTGCGATAGGTCTCGAAGAACTTACTTTTCACTCAGATGACCCATCGTTGGTGAGTAGGATAAAGGAACGTATTCGGTGAGGTGTTCTGAGATGAGATACCACCTGAGAGGGAGCAGGGTGGGGATAGAATGCATGTATATAATTGGAAGAAATAGTAGCGGAGGACATATTGGATTTGGTCTGGAGCAAGAACGGTGCAAGATTCAGACGAGAGAGGTACCTAAAGATGAATGATATTGCTGGATAATGCAGCTGAATCTGAGAGTGGGCTGTCACGGTCGCAGGTTTTGTGGCCCTCGGGAGAATATGATTGACGTAGATTTTCCAAGAAAAATCTAGGTATCACTCTGGTGACTGTCATGGGTAGGATGTGGGCTGGTGTGGGATAATGAGACGTGAGGAGAATGGCCTGTTTTAGGTTCGGGCAGCTAACGGTACTCAGAGTTGAGAGCAGACTGTTAAGCAGAGGGTGGCTGAAAGATTACAAGAATTGGAAGCGGTACATTTGCACGGTCAGGATGAGTGAGCCCGCCGACGAAAAATCAAGTTCCTAATCCGTTTACTTTCCAGTACTCGTGAGTGCGGATCGTAGGCTGGAAATGGTGACACGGAGATTAGCTTTTTTGCAGCCGGAGGTAGTGGGAGTAAGGTGAAATGATTGGCGGCAGACCCGAAGGAACCAGCAGTTCCAGGTTTTCCAAAGTTCCTTACTGCAACAGAAGTGCAAGGATGAGCTTTTGACGATGAAGCTTTGAGCTGATAGATGGTAAGATAAATTTGGAGCTGGTGCCCTTTCCTGGAAGTTGGGCACGGTACGGGCAGCGAAAACATGGACACATCGGGTATTGCAGCCTTCTTTTGGGAGGCTTGAAACTTTTCCGGACAATAACTGCCTCTTTGCGTGTGACTGATGAGGACACTCATGGAGGGCGAGGCCAAGGTACGTGAAACAAGCTTAGGGGATCAAATGAGCGGTGTAGAGCTGGGCCGAGTTTGGCCTGAGTGGAAAAGCTGTCAGGGTCTTGCATATAGGGAGAGATGTTTAGGAGAGGAATAGAAGCGTAATCACTGTGGGTGGCTGTGGTGAATTTATTGATAATAATAATACTATTAATTCATATTTCCTGACTGACGAGAGGCATGCGCAAGGCAAGATCAAATTTTTACAAGGATAATGCACAGGAAAGTAGACTAATAAAAATAGCAAGGAAATAGGGGGTGAGAGCAACATTTATTAATTTGAGGAGGTTGTTAGTTTGTGTAGGTTTCTCGACAAATGAGAGTCGTGAGCAAGGCAAGATAAATTTTGTGCAAGGAAGGCACAGTGCAGACACTGAAAGCAGAAGCCAGACATGCAATACAACGTGTTTTCGCTCACAAGATCATAACAGACAAGGATTTGCTGGGCACGAAGTTTTGGGTTTTAAATCAAAGCTTTGTAATGATTTGCAAAGATTTTTCTGTGAATGATTACCAGTCCTGCACTGCGAGTAATAATGTTTGGACGCATCAAAAGCGCCTGCCGCGAGTGCAAAATATGGCTGAAAAGCAATGGCGGTAGCCGCCAGTTGGAGGGGATCCTTAAAAGTCCAGAGGGTTAGATGGTAAAGAAGAATAATATTCATGTGATAATGGGATGGAGGTGAGTAAAAACCAGACTGGATATCATATGGGGCAGTAGAATACGCCAAAAATCTGGAAGGGCAATTAATAGGGGCAAACTGCTCCCCGTTGGAAGGCCAGTAGTCCTGCGTTGTGGAGTGAAGGGCGATTCTGGGCGGGGAGGTATTTGGAACGGTTTGCTTAAACAGTAGATGGGATTACCTAGGCTGACCTTAGTGCAACTAGAAGAAGTGTCAGCTGCAGTTCGCTCAGCAGTATGATCCAATAAAAGGTGGGTTTGTTTGGTGGGTGTTTAAGTGAAGCTGGATGAATTTGCCGGATGAAAGCTGACTCTTGTCAGTTGTGATCTTGGGGTGACAGGCATCAGCAGCCGTGAAATAGTTATTGTACTCCGAATTAATAATATAATTGGGATTGGTAGCTGTGGAGATGAATTGGCGACCGGATTTACCCGTGGTTGGCAAAAGTCTTTCTTTGCAGGGCTCTACATTGGCGAAAATCTTATTCCATGTAAAAGATCTGTTTCCACCAGTAACTTGCTGTCTGCTGTCGAAATCTTTTGTCAGAATTTCATCTAAGGATTACAGCAGCAGAAGGCTTCCATAACATTGTTATTCCGTCGCAAATACAAAGCAATTCAACCAGTGTTGAGCCATGCTGCACTCATGGGAATGGTTGACTTGACTCTTTCCGCATGCCAACTGCAGGGGAACCTCAGGAGAGATGGCGTTCTACCTTCAGACCCCGGTTGTGACTGAATAAAATATCCAGAAGGTTTAGCGTCGATTTTAGCTGGAGAATATTGAATGACCGGAAGTTTGTCAGAGTAGCAAACGGATCTTATGAATTGGTCAATCGCCTTGTTAAATGACGGCCAATTTAGTCATCCTCGACTTGTATCCATAGCGAATTGCCCAATGGGACAACCATTTTTCACGGAGTTTCTTCAAAACTAAATTACCGTTAAGGTCAAACCGAAAGCCAGCAAAACCGGGAAATATATCACCAGCGTCTGTTTGAGGTTGTTAATGGAGCCCTTCGTTTTGCTTGACCAAGCTGAGCGGCGTTAGTTCCAAGACAAAAATCAGCGGCAATCTGCCGTGTCCTTGCGCAATTAGGAGTAGAGCAACCTCAAAAGGCAACAAAGCCGCCGAATCGCTGCAGTCGTCTAATGCTGGACTCGAACGGGAAATTAACAGTCACTGGTCCCATTATTTTCCAGTGAATACCCTGGTGTCATTCGTTTGGCCATTATTGTGATATACCGGATGGCCAAATGCTGATCCTGCAGCACTGATCGTCCACCTACAATCGGGCGGCCTTTGAATGATTTGGCAAAGATGAGCCGCGTGTCCGGTGTCATTGAAGCTGGCAGAGAATTTAACGAACATATAGGGGGCGAAGAGGTAACCCTAGCGTCCGGCTATGGAGCCGAAGGCATAAGGTAGAGTTACTACCAGATCAATGGGGTTGTTGCCGTTGTTTTAGGACGGTCTTTGTCAGCAGAGAATCTCTTGGTGTTCCCCTACTGGATGAATCACGCTGATGATCCTGGAACGTCTGAGGATGGAAGTAGCGCTGTGAGTCTGAGTGAAGGGAAACCAATCTAAAGCGAAAGCTAGGATAATGGAAATCACCACGGATGAGCTAATGTGCTGGGGACGTTTAACTTAGCGTCTGAATGTCTGACATTTGAGGAGAGTGGGATGAACAAATTTGCTTCGTATTAACATGTCATAAACATCCTGCGAGCAATGCTGGGATTCTCTCGGCCAAATAACATAGTCGGTCGGCTGCGGCCTAGCTGTTGCGTTGATATGATACATGAAATTTGAGGACGCGAATGACTAGTTGCCTCTAGGTTATTTCAAGTTGTGCAATTTGCGCAGGCCAAAAGTGAAGCCTACACCAAATTCTGCCGCTACTATTGCAGATCGCACAAGGTTGAACGCATGCAGGTATCTTACTGGGAAATGAGTCACGGGGTATGTTGACTTTCGAGATCACTAAGCGTGGGACGCCAACAAAGACAAATGGTCAAAAGGTGATCATAATAGTGAATAACCAACAAATAAGTTGAATGCTATGACATTAGTTGCTGCGAGAAGTCACAAAAAGGTGAGAAGGGAGATGATTATTCTGCAAATGAACAGAAAGATGCTATTTTGTATCACCGTGGTTTCTGTGAGCAAAACTGGCTAAGTACAAAAAACGGCAGCAATTTTACTGGAAGTCAAGTTCCCCGAATATCAGCAAGGGCCGCTGCACCTGCTTGTCGGCAGGCAAACCTCCTCGACTCGTAGAAGGTGTCCTCTGCCGTGTGCGCTTTCGTGCATCCACGCAGCACTATCAGTAACAGCATTACCAGACCTTCGTATCGTGCTCTGGGAGTCAATGGAGCGATGGATTTTGCTCCGTGAAATGCCCTCGAAAGTAAGAAGCGGAATGATTTTGCTGAAGAAGGCAGGCCTCTTGTGTGACGTTCACACTCATCTTGCGTAGACGGCTGCCAGCAGAGTTGGGTTGGTTTGTATTCAGGATTAACTCGTCTTATGCAATGAGTGTCTGATTCATTAGGGGGATCGGCTTCCGAAGCTAGATTGTCCAACGGGAATTAATCTAATAGAATGCTTGCTCCGGCGATTGTGGCAGACGGAGTAGTTGAAGTATAATTTCACCCGTTGTACAGCCCTCAGCCAGCTGGTGCATGCAAAAAGCAGCTGCGAAGGCTTTTGTTTGCCAATAACCGCCCGGTTAGAAGCCTCCGTGCGAGCTTCCCATTAGAGGCTATTGCGCAGTTCAGGATGATTCAGGCAGGATAGTATGCTGTCCCTATGCACGAAACCCTAGTTAGATGTAAGACGAAATCGCCAGTAGATACAAGACCGGTCCATCAGAAAGGTTTACAGACTTCTGTCCTTCTGCGAGGATTCTATCGGTTGCGAAATGTGCCTCCAGAGGCAATAGCCTTAACGAGGGATACTTTAGCGGGAATGGATGGGCATTAATCGGACGAGCCTAAAAACGCAAGCACTCATGTTTGGGACTGAAAATTGAAAAAAACACATTAGGGGAACAAATCTGTTTGGGTCATCGAAACAGATGGAGAAGGGCTATAGGAGACCCTGAGCAAGGAAAGAGCAAAAGTTCGACGGCCACAAGTTTTACCAACAGATTCCTGCAAAATCCCAAACTTTGGACCCCCCAGATAAATGAGAAAAGGGAAAGTTAATAAAGCAATTGGTATATTAATGATAAACGAAACCAATCGATGATATAACCAGCGGAATGGTGAGTCTAGATTGCCGGTTTTCGGTTGACTGAAAGTGGATGTGGTCCCCAGGGGCGCTAAGGTGTAGAATGGTCTAAAAGCTGCAAAGATAATCATTTGAGTAGCAACTGCCACTGAATGCATTATTGTGCCAGCCGTGACCTATAATAAGCACTGTAAGTACCGGAATATTAGGTGCAGAATCTAATTCATTGCCTTAGAAAGAGTAACATGTTTAGAAACCCAACGGCACTCATGGCGGCAGGCCCCGGACCCGAGGAGAAATGGCGGCTGAATGTGCCAGCAGGGCCACATCGCAACTCATGATCCAGGTAATGGTAACGTTGAGGATAGGTAAGGCAAAACACAAAAATGTGCTTGGAACCAGTTTGTCAGATTATCACGCCCATTTCGAATGCCATTCGAAGCGAAGTATGGAAAAGAATAACCGGCTTATAGAAGACCTGTCCAAACACTGTGCCGAACAATATTATCGTTCTCTTTGTATCTGAAGTAAGACAGTGATGTCACGCAGATCAGAAAACAAGAGAAAACGGTTTGTTTAGCGTTTGGGGCGACTGTCCCGTTGATAGATACCATTGAGAAAGAGCAAGATATCAATATCTCCTTACTGGCCCGTGCCAGATCTGCGGAAGCCATATGCTACCCAGTCACGGTATTCGCCTATGGCAAAGGAAAGGTCGTTCTGGAAGTATCACAATGGACGAGGGAACTGCGATGATATGTGGAACGTAAGGCCATTTCAGCACGCCATGGAACAACGGGTACGTGATGGGACATTTCGAATTCCAATGTGTCCAATGAATCCCGGGGCAGATGTAGCGTTTCAAAGGTACACCGGAAGTAGAACTTGAGATCGTTACTCAAGCCTCATGAGGTACAGATGCAGTGCAAAACACGAGCCAACTTACTTGAGCGGAAGAAAGTCAATCAATGAAATAGCTCAGTGACGTCGTCGAGATACAATGAAAAATCAGAAAATTTTGAAAAGGAAATAGATGCCGCAGTCCAATTTACTGCCAGCCGCATTGGAATTCAGTCAAGTCTTGTGAATTCCATGTTATCTCTGCAAAAAACATTTCGTAAAAGCTCACTCTTCAGATTTTTCGTCAGTCCTGACATCGTTCTTCTTTTTATTCAGCCCTTTATTGGCCATTTGTTGTTACCAAACGCGACCATCTTACCCATTTTGCACGAAATCCAGCTTGGACTTGACTAATTTCCGTTCACTTATCACATCCTCAACAATCGTCTATTCAGCCTAGCTTTTTTGTCCGCCACTTAATTCTCTTGACGTTTGCGGCCTCTGTTGATACTCTGACATCCGCCACTGAGCTTCTGTCAGGTTTTGCGCCACAGACAACCTCATTTGGTGCACTTAAACGCAAAACGACTCAGCCCGCCGCTCAAGAACGGTCCCAGAAGACCCTGTATAACTTTGCAAAACGGGTATTCCGATTTTGGTTTTCGAATGGCATACTTATGCATTGCGTATTGCTTTGCTGAAAATGATTATGCTCCCCGAGTGATCCAATTTCTATTATTCACGTTTCCTCTGCATTATCCATGTACATATATCTGATCCTGCCTTGCGCATGCCTTCCAAAAATTGGGAAATATACATTATTATTGCTACCTGTCTTGTGGCTCTGGAAAAAACAAGCCACACCGCCAGCAGGATCAGTAACACCGTTCCTAAGTGTTGCAGCCAAAAACCAGTAGAAACTGGCTGAATGACCGCAACAACAGCGTGAGCAATGAAGCGAAACTGGACCGTATCAGACCAAACTGCCCTGCTTCACGGTGACCCTTGACCGCGCCTAATTTCCAAAAAATAATCTCAGACGGAATACACAAAGACGGGAAAGAAAATCCAACGGCAACAGACGTATGCAAATGGCTGCAATAAGTAGCTGCGTCAAAAATAATTTTGGACCAAATAATTTGACTTCGGTTAAGAAAAAGACATAAGAGAAAAGGGCAGTCGAATTTTGACCGTTGGCTTTGGTATCCAAGGTGGTTTTGACAACCATACGCAAGCTTACTTACCCCGTCATTCCTCCCAGCTGAAGTATAAATCTCCGGAACTTATTAGCTGCGAGTGCACAATCACTGACTGGTCCAAGAGACTGGTTTATTGATACCCCTAGGTTTTTTATGGCCCTCTTTCTTGAAAGCTGCTTTAGAAATTTCAATCTCTCGTGCCTTGATGCTGTTGAGACTGCAGATCGCAACTTCTGACACTTTCTGATATTCACAAGCAAACAGTAAGCTTTGGACCATGGATGTGCAACATTACAGCCCCCTAGCATGAAGTTTTCCGTTGGGCTTCTCACTGAAAACGAGATGCAACAGAAGTTACCCTGTCAGCCATTGTTCCGATAAGTCAGGCATATAGTATAAATAATATAATAGTTGGTGTGTGCCAGCCGTCTCAGAACACGGCCCCGTGATGTGCTACTGCATGCTATGTTCATTGAGTAACATGGAGCCTTCGCTGGAGGGAGGGTAATGGGCCATCCATTTCGTGACCGTTGGAGTGGCTGTGAACGTGAACAGTTATATAATCAGCACCGAGTGGTTTATTGCGCCGTAGATTTCCAGGAGTGCTGGGTAGCAAGTCGAATTTCGGTAACTTGTACAATATTGCAAACAACTCCAGAGATAGAAGCACACTTGTGAAGCAAGGCTTGTCTAAGACGAAACCTGGATGTACTGATTTCAGCAAATCGTGCAGGTACAAATGCCCTTTAGCCGCATCGTTTATTCATTATGCCATTTATCTTTGGGCCATTCGGGAGAATGCTGATTGGTTCGCGGTTTTGAGAAATTTTGGCTCCAAATTTCCTGAATAGGGCAAATTAATAAACCTCAATTCATGTGCCACTTTATGTGCACTGGCAACATTTTGAAAATTTCGTCTATTGGACAGGGGCGCGAAACACCTTTAGTGACCTGAATGAGGCAGAATGACTCATTCAGGCATGTGACTTCTTGGGTTTTAAGGCCTGTGAGTCATGCCGAACCTTCCGACGGCGTAGCGATAGCATGCCACAATCGAGGCGGCTGTGCAAGGATGGTGTATTGGCCTCATGCTGCCAAAGCTCCCTTCAATTTTCCATTGAGTGATGCGCAACAAACTGCCCTTCGGAGACTTTGGCTTCGATCAATGACTTCAATCCAAACTACTCTTTGCGTGATTTCTGGGTATGGGCTGATAATTTACAAGCCACTGCGTACTAAAGTTGATTCCGATACCCGTCTTCCGTAAGGGAACATTGACAAACCCTGTTGGTTGTACTCTACTGCTACGGTTTGGAGCCCTATTTCAGTATTTTCGTAGAGCAGAGCGGTTCAGCAATGGAAGCATTGCTTTATATTTCATCATTTATCTGTGTTATCTGTTCAATCAACTGGTTCAAACCCCAAACGGAGGCCGTTTGAGCTGATAACTCATATAATTTATGAGATTTGCACCATTTTGCCGGTAATTTGTATTATCGCTATGTTGATGGGGTCCACACTGCCATGGTGTCATAACGTCAGGTTTGTCGCTGGTATCTTTGATTTCGTAGTGGCTTCTCTGAACTAAGATTACCGATAATTTATTGTCACAAAATGGTTGACGACTTTGTTGACATATCATTTTGTAAGGCAGCACTTCAAGAAACGTTTGCTTAAACAAGGTCTACTATGCGTATCTAGCAGAGAAGCCTACCCCCTGGAACTCAGACCTCCAATAAACGGCAGACCATTGCTGGACGCTGCCACCAGCATGACGTGGTCCTCAAGTCCCTCAGTTTTGTCTGCAGAAGGTAAATGGCTCTGGCATTCTCAAACAATTGATGCACTTAATCTTGTGGGGCGCACCAACTTGAAGAATGCATGAGTGATGACCGTCACCAGGTAGGTACCCTACAATTGCTCGGAGTGTCCAGCTAGATAAAGGACAACCCCCGTAAGATTATCGCCAGTCTCCTTGAAGACCATGTGAGCCGTCGTATTCTTCATCGGTCAGTAAGTTTTCAACTAAAGCTATAAACCTCAACAATGCACTTCATTTACCGGCTTCACTTGCTTGTTTTCGGCGCCAAAATCGTTGCTGCAGAGCACGCTAAGCCGTGAAGAACATAAGCCACTTCGAGAACTGTTTTCCGGGAGGTCCACGCAAGCTTCACTCGCCAGCGTTGTCCCAACTTTCTAAGCAGATGTTAGGTTTGGTGTCCTACAGGAGACATGGGATACACGGGGAATGATCCACTGGGTTGAAATTTGCCTGTGTTGTTGCTGCTCGGCATTGCTCTAACCTTCTCTCCCGTGAATGTGAGATCTTATGAGTGCTTCAACAGCGGTCCCCGTGAATTGCATCTCAAAAGATTTATGCTGGCTGCAATAAGTTCTCAGTGATCGCTTTCCAGACGCAAGCATGAAGCACCAGTAGACGGATAATTGGATCAAATCAGGTCTTGCTAATACAAAGTCCCATTTCGCAGAATTTCGAATTCCATCAAAAACGTTTACGGTCCGCTTTTTACCCAGTGAGATTTGCTTTAAACGACCTAGCCTGAAAACCGTATTGATTAAAGATTGAGGCTAGTGGCCTACAAGTCTGACAAGGCCCAACATCCGACAGAACTCCTTGTGCCTACCTAGGATCCTCCAGTCACAAGGCTGGTTTACTGTCCTGCTAGTCACTTTTCTTTACAGCGATGATGCCACTTCTTTATTTGTTCCGTCTAACCTGTCTACCGCTGCTGCAAAAGTTCCTTTATTGTCATGCAAATTTTTAACCCCAGACAGCTGCTGCGGAATGTTTACAAGCATGACCCTCATCGTTGTTCAGGGTGTTGTTGTTCTGAAGAGTTGCTGCCCACTAACACTGACAGGAACACCAGTAATTTTGGTGGGGTGCAATTCTTTACACACGAATTTTTGTCCTGTTCTCAGTCTTTAGTAGTTCCCTCACAATCTGGGTTGCGGCATCGCAGCATGTTTTTAAGTTTGCCTGTCTGAGTGGATGAGTTAGGTGGGGTAACGGGGCTCGTCAATTGCGCTTTGCAGTATTTAACAAGATCCGGGCAAAGGTGATTAGGAGCTCTTTTAGGCTGTACAGCTTTCCAGGAAGCTGGTAGTAAGTCTATCAAATTTCTGGAACCTATTAGAGCGAACGCCATACCGACTGCCACAGTGTGCGATATCTAGTATAAGTTCTCTTTTGCTGCAAGTATATGCTTACTAAAACCAAACAGGTGTCGTAATAAACGACCAGTCTATAACGCAACGGTTCAAGAAAGAAGCATATTAAATGAGAAACGGCCTTTCTGTTGTTCTTCTAAAAATTTGTTTCCTCCTTATGTGCATTTGGCACGGTTTGCATGTGCTATTTTGCTTTGGACCCTCGGTTTTCGCAGCTGACCACGTGGCCGGCCCTTACAGTTTCCCGCTAGAAAAAATGGCGTATTATCCTGGAACTTCAGGACCTCACTACTAATGTAGTTCCCCATTTTCCTTGGATTATGAGGAACGGATAAAATTCATGTGTTTATCGGATTCTTTACTTAGGTGATATCAGTTTAGATAAAGTGCTCAGCAGAATGCAAGAAGCTATTTCTCCTAGTCTCGTTGGCATTTTGATTCGGGAATAAGATTCACCGGCGTTATTGCGACAGATTGTGTTTTCGAGGGCACAAAATTCGGTTCGGGAAGTCAAAAATATTATTGGCTGCTGGGTTTTTTCGTTGGTGACTTTAGTGCGCAGGATCTATTTTAAGTTCATCGTGACAACGGCAAAGTAAATTGGAAGAATTTTGCAGTGCAGATCCTTCATAATGTGTTGTAAAGAGAAAAAGCCGTAGCGGCTCGGTAAAGGTCAGCTTACTGTGATTGACCTACCTTGCGGTCAGCCAGCAGTATGCGCACACCTGCTCTATTAATTCAGGACCGTATGCTGATTTGTGAAAATTCCGGATGCAGGTTTGTTGGTTTTATGTGGTCCGCTTGCTCTTACTGAATTTTTTGTTTCTTCCTTTTCGTGCTCTGCCTCTCCTTTTAGCCCTTCGGAAGGCAGGACATTGTTCCGCCTTTACCCTCTTTCCGTCTCGAAAAGTTGCAGCTCCACGTGAGCACTGTTTCCTGCAGATTTTCGAGGTTTTCACAGCAACAGGCAACGCAGCGGTCATGTACGACATCGAGCTAGAACTTCCATGGTATTTCCATATGAATTTCTGAGCCGTTGCCTTGTTGTGACAAAATGAATGGAAAAATCTTACCCAGTTCCTCTGTCTGTTTTGCGCCTGAAATCTTCTTGGATAAGAGCGGAAGATGAACATTTCACCTCAACCTCAGCGTCCAGCCAATAAGCGGCCGCTATTTTCCCAACAGCGGCCTACCCAACCGCACTAGGTTTAATGCGCCAATATGAAAGAAGGCGCATTCCACTTTTGATCACCCTCCGGGAAAAACGGAACTTCACTGATTATTGCTCCGTCGGTTTTAGCGGACTTCCATGCAGCGAAATGAACTGGAGGCCAGGCCGACATCTGAATTTATGCTGATAATGACCAGGTATCCACCAACCCTACAGAAGGCCAAATGAATTAGCCCAAAAACAAGTTGAGGGAGATCACAGATAAATGGAAATAGTGCAATAGCAAGACTTTTTGTGGACAGCTGAACTTCTGATTTTTTCCTGTCGGCACGTGCGCAGAAATAAAGTCGAATCACATAGTTCCGGGCAAAACCATACGTGGATAGCGGAAGAAAATCAAGGCGTAAGTCTAAAGAGCACACGGCTTTCAGAATCAAGATCGCCCCAAGTAGATGTTTCTTGCCTTTGTATGGCATACAGTCTCCAGGATACAAGTGACCATAACACTCAGGGGCTTATCACAAGTAGTTGCTTGAATCTGTATGTTTTCTCGTCAACTACCGTTCTAGGTCCGTGTCTTCGCACATCTATTCCAGCACACTTAGAAACTTTAGCTGCAAGAAACCAATTCTTCGACTGCCTTTTTTGTCATGATTGCCCTGCCGGCCGGCTCCGAGGCGAATGACTGGCCAATTGTTGTGATCACCTGCACTAGCGCTGAGAACTGTTGGTAGGCCAATGAAGTACAGCGAAAAGGATAACATAATAAAAAGCACTCCAGGGGCACAAGATGGTTAGTAGTAAACCACCGTGACAGCCACTGGAAAAATTTTCCAGAAAAAGAGCATTGACGACGGAGGACGGTGGTCCGAGCTGCTAACAATTGTCAGTGCTAAAGGTCTAAAGTTTCCGCCATAACTGACAGTCAGAAATTACTGTTCAACTTTGATGTGTCTACACCGGTGGTATTCATGAAAGCTCCTGCGGTCCTGGCCTCCAAACAGCTTTCGAGAGTAAGAAGCGACTTGGCTGTGCACGACCGTTCACCCTGGAATTCATAAATTCGTGGGAGCAGAATGTGTTGCGGGGCGCCTAATCAGTCGACAAACAGAAGCCCCATAGCCGTATGAATGAAGGCGATGATAACCAGAGGAACGCTTGTTGGAGCTACCCCTGAAAAGTGAGACAACGATGGGTCTTAACTGAGGCAGACGCCGAGAGATTTGGTGCCTTGGGCTAGGTAAGAAACGGTCGATGATTTCCCCATCAAAATGTTTCACACCAGGTGTCTGTGATTGGTGCCCTCCATTTTCATCCTTACCCCAGCATACGATGGTTCCGAATATGCCCTTGGGTCCTCTACTGTGGCGTAAAGTTCACGCGCGATGGCATGATCTAGTCTGCTATGGTTAATTTGAATTTGGCGAAGTGTATTCAGAGTGCACAATGACAGTGCTGGATGTAGGTCGAGATGTCCCATAGGAACGGACATATTCCCATTCAGAACAAGGGACGCTAAAACGCCCCCAAAACGGTCCGCTAGGGACCGTTTTTCAAGGTGCCATTATATCGTACAAGGTCTTGGTATTTTCACCGGCAGAGTCATTAGTTAAACACTTCCAGTTCTTATTTTACTCCGAAGACTAAAACACAAAGTATGTGAATGATTTCATATTTTGGGCACTGCAGTTGGCAACTTCAGGAAATACGGATAAATGACTGCGTGAACAGGCCAAAACTGATGATTTACTCTCATGAAAATTCCCAAAGTTTATAGAATTTACGAAAAAAGGTCTTTGAGGCTGATCACAATTGTGATCATCATTCAATGCAAAATTACTAACAAATTAGGCAGTAGGTTTGTTGGACGGTAATCTAGCATTCCAAAATTTGGTTACCGTAGCAGTCGTGTTTCTTCGTAATTTACTGTTAGCTATCAGGCACTGTATTGCCGTCAGGTTTTCTAACGTAATAAGAAAAGAGAAAGAGGTCATGCGCGCTCCAAGCATAAGTACACGCGCTGCAAATACAACCAATGAGCCATCGGTAATCGAATGGGGCGAGAAACTCCACCGTAAGAATAACCACTCCAATTTCCATATCTCCATTTTCAGACAGTGTCGTGGCTCCTCAGAATTTCTTTGAGGAGACGAAAGATGATCTTTGCACCCCTGGGCAGCAACTTTTGGGTACAAATGAAGCCAAATCAACCCAGTAATTGTATTCTGCTGATAACCCAGGAGCCTTCAAAAGATCAAAGAAGAAATTACAAGCTACCTTTTATCGTGAACGAACAGCAATCAGAATGTTGAAAACCTAATAACTTAGCCGGCAACATCCTCGCAAAGTGCCTCCGGTGGAATGTATGTTGAGTGCACGGTGGATGTAATAATAATAATAATAATAAATTACCGATATATTTCTCTATGTTTACCGAGAAGAGTGCAGGTTTCATGATCATCTTTTAAAATGGAATCAGTGGGGTTCAGATGTTCGTTCAATTATTAGGTGTAGAACAACTTAAAAAGAAAAAGCAGTAGGGTGGCACTACGAACGCGAAATTGGACAATAATACACATTAGTGCTCAAATCGTTCATAGCGACTGTATAGAGTCCTCCCCCCATATTTGACGACGTAAAATCACATGAAAGCAGATAACCAATTCATTTGTCAAGTTCTAGTGCCGCATACTTTTCAAGCACATGGGAACGCACTGTGGGACCGAAGCGTACATCAATTTGTTTGGACAGGTATCTGAAACTCAGCAGTCCCATACTGCATATCTAGCGGACCTTGAAGATAGGTATTCAATTTAAGTTCCAATTTTCATTAATTTCACAAAAGTTATCAACTCTACAATGATCCCCGCGACAACCTTGAGCGCTGCGCCAGGTTCACTTCTATGAACTCAGTACCGTCGGTAGCACGACTTCCATTTTAAGTGCAAGCCCCCCCACACCTTCGGCTTTAATTATAGACTAAAAAGGAGTAGAGTGTACAAACGGCCCTTTCCTAACAAATAGGTATGTCAGTGTAATTGATATCTTTGTACAAAGATGATAAGTTGGACCCCAGTGGAACGGATTGTTAGGCGACAGTGCCTTTGATGACATACATACATGTGATTTAGGAAACTGACTTTCCTTTTGTATGCTGCGGCTTAGTGCAAACTATTGTCGTTGTATGCCTAAACAAACTTTAAGCGAATACAATGACAAGTATTCTTTGTCATCGCTGGTTGGAGGACGGCAGCCAAGGCAAGCGGCTTACTTATGTCATTACGTACTTATACCAAGCAAAACTGGGAGAAGTTTTTGCAATGTGGCTGGTTTCTTTTTGGAAGAGAACTAAACTACAAGGATATGAGACGCGTTCTTTATCTGAGTTATCTAATCTTCGAATAAAATATCTTTATTTCATCATATTGCTACATCGATGTCTCATGAGCTTCACTGACCTGGAATCCCCTTGGTGCTATGGTGTATCCGCCACCCAACAGACGCGCTTGCTTCAGTGCGTTCGTCAAAGACAGTTATCTTACAAAAATCAGTGTTTCAAATGATCGTTGCAAGGGAAAGCAGTGAGACGGGCGATAAGTCACTAGTTCCGACGACATGCAACCGATATTATTGCGTTTACACATTCATATAAGCTAATACCCTACCAGAATAAACAAACAAAGGTGAGACTACGTGAATGGCAAGCGTTCGATGAAAACAGGTTTTGTAGCCCCTCCCGGGCAATTCCGATGTGCACACGGTCAATATCGGTAGTGGATTCCTCTCAGTTGGGGTAGCCAAGGTTACCTTTACTTTGCTTGTCCTCTGCTGGAATTTTTCCCGCACAACCCTAAGGAGTTACCAATTGTGGGAAACAAATTCACCTAGATACGGCACGTATACATAGGTCCTCTAGATTGAAGTTAAAACAGAGCGTGTGGCACCAACGTCCACAGCGACTGCATTCAACCCAATCGATGTTTTTCTTCGCGGGTCTTTGATTCAAGTCGGCTACTAAAGCTTTCAGGCGGAACACTACGCGCGTCTCCCTTAACTGGTGATGTGCCCTGGGTCTCTATTCTCGCATTTTTCGGTATTGTGTAGCATGCAGCAGTGGCAGTCCGGTGTTTACGGAAATGTACCAGCCTAAATGGATCTCCGACTGCTTCTACCTACTGGTCATCAGTCAACTTATTATTAAGGACAGCTCTACGTCTTGAAGACATACAGCTGGCTACCACTTTGGATGTGCCAGGTTCCGAAAGCTTCTTTACTTCAAGACGTTTCATTGTTTTAAAAGTGCAATCTAGACACAGATTCGTTGCTCGTCATGTGATTTGATGTCTTCTTTTTACATGTTCAGAGAACTTCCCCAACTGAGCTTGACCAATGATATCAGCGGTGGTCATCAGTTGTTCACAAAAAAATTACACATCCTCGTTCCTGAAATTGCTAAGGGCTTGCCGGTGTGCTAGCGCCCTCTTCTGCTCTGCATAATGGGTAACTTCCACTGAGGACAGGATACGCCCTAGTGCATTTATTTCAACCGATGATATTCATCCATATTCGTGTGTACGTCCATGAACACCTCCTAACGACCACCAGGTAGTAGCTCCAAATTAAAATTAGTGATATGGGCAACTGGCATTATGTGGCTACACCCGCATCCACGGATGGTGGAAGGTACAAAAACATGCAGGTTCAAAGTTCGGATTAACTGAAGCCCCACACTTATGAACAGATTGCACAAGCCACCTTTGGAGTCGACTACATCGTGTGCGCCCTTTAATGTATTTCATAATTGTACATGCAAGAAAGCTTAATCTATAAAGATACCAGATGTACCATTCATTACAGCCGCAGCCCTGAATGAGGTGAACAAAATGTTTCCAAACCCAAGACGTCTAGCTTCATGCCACTCTTCAGTTCGCTTTGTTACGCGACTGAAGAAGACGCCCTAGGGGAATTTTGCGAACAAACTCTGCCTAAGATACCTATTCTCAACGTCTACGCGGTTTGCCGTGAAGGTGCCGTAGGACTGATACCACTTAATTTTGTGTGCATTCACATGTCTTTATAAGGGATCCAAATGCGGAACAAATAAGACATTGTCTCCGGACTGCGTCGAGCAGTTGCAGCAACGAACCTATCAAAGTTGACATTGGTTTACGCGAACACCAAAGAACGTGTCCACTGGTGCACCCGTCGTTTGTGGCTCTTGGCGTGACCAATCAGCTGTGAATACCGGCGGCTCAGACATTTCAAGACTTGAAATCGGCAAAACATGACCCGTGCATCGGGGTCGCCTTGTGCGGTGTCATAATACGATCAATAATCACATTATGGTTATGGACATTTGCAGGTAACAATTCCTGTACTTGACTGATGGCATTTGTATAAACTACGATTCCTTTATTTGGTAGCAGTCCGTGAAAACGGAACTTGAAAAGCCCACTTTCATTTATCACTTTAGCTTGTCATAGAATAAAAGCTCACAATTAACCTGATGCGCGGCCTACACCAACATTACACCCGCATATTTATTCACAAGCAGCAATAAAGATTACGGAATAAAAAACGTACCTAACGACGTCGTTCTTCCTCAATATACGAGTAATATCCTGATCCCCAACAATCACCCTGATCTTTACAACACCATTCCATACATCCGAACGTCGAAACCTGTTGTACAAACTGTTCAAGTCACGAATAGTGAAGAATCTGTTGAACTTTGCACGAACGTAATGGCAAATGCTCTTCTTGTTCTGTCATTAGCCTACAATTCGTATGCATGATGGAGGGTTAAGTAAATGCATGTCCTAGTTGTGAACAATACAGTACTTCGCAAAATTGCACCGCCTGCCTGCGGGACGGAGATTCACAAACGATGGACATTTCGCTATACGGGGCGCGCAAGAAATTACTTGATCAAATCACAAAACTCACCGGAAAGCGAGCTTCAAAACAGGCCGATTGTGAACACAACAAAATTTAACTCAATGACATGGGAATGAGTTGGAAAAACCAGCCCGATGAGTGCGCGGTCAGGTGGCCGCACTCACTTGTAGAAGGGCAAAAAGACGAAAATTTACGCCTTAAAATATCATCTTGAAAACTTTTAAAACTGCCGCACCAAAATGAAACGATGAGTGAACGCACGTTTGTTGAGGCAGACATTGCAAGTAACAGAGCACAGTCGAAAAAACGCGGAACCGAAGAACTTATATAGCCCAAAACGGAAACTAAAACAAAACGTGCCCTGCACAAATTACGCAATATTCGAATCTTCTCGATTTTCTATAATTTTCTTGCTAGACGACTGCAACAGCCATATTAAAACGGTTTACGGTTCCTTCTCACCATCCTGCCTGGGAGATTGACCGACTTTCATAACTTCTCGTGCTTCAGGAACCTTTTCCTGAAATTTCGGGGTCTGAAGTGTCGAGGCGCTTGATTCTATCGTGATTATTAGATGAACGTCAGAGGCATATACAGGTTCGTTCTGGGAGAGATGTACATCATCCCTGCGGCCGTCCAAGTCCACATGCGAACCACTCATCAGCAGCTCTGGGATGCTAATTTAAACAGTTATGTCGACTCAGAAATACAAAAACTTTTATTGTCACACTAAGAACTGACTTGCAGGAGGCTTTAGAAAGCCCACCGCTTTTCTCACCCGGATGCAGTAAATGTGCGTCGAACTTGATGATAATTGCCTTAATCGTCCATGTTGCGAATAGTAGCTTCTGAAACGAAGCAAGGCACGGAGTTCTGAGCCAAACTACCGCAAGCTCATGGAATGTGAAATGTGGAGACGACAGCTGGGCAAAGATACAGTCCTCCATCACCGGATTCTGCTGGGCCATATTAATTCCACGTGTCCCACCAGATAGCCAAAACACTGGACCCTGGGCATAGTGTGAAACATTTGTCTCACCTGAACATCACGTTACTAGGGCACGGCCAGGACCACATTATTTCCGCGGGTTGTGATGGAGTGAGTGAGGAGCCAAGGCAAAATCCGAAGCTTCTTGCAAAGCAAACCAATCAATGACTTAAGTTTTTAAACTGAAGTACCATAAAAGTTCAGGGGCAAGCCCATGGATCCCCTTTCGGGGCACAACCTAAAGGAGTGATTGGTTTTGCAGATTAGGATGAAACTCTTTGATTTGGAGTCTTAGGCCACACAGGAATTTTTGGCTGATCTGGTTAAAATGAAGCCATCAGTTCCCGTATCAGTAGAACGAGTGTCACCTGATGTCATCAAATGCCATCGAATGTTTTCTTGTTTGCCTCCAGTGTGCTCATACTACCAACTGAAACTGCCGGGAAGGACAACTTGTTAGCTCCACGCTTCACGTGAGCCCTATTGTGCTGAACTTCCACCGTATCTTGCCTTTTCAAACTATCCGTTCTACCGCCAGTCGCACAAAATTTTATCAGTTTTTGCAACAAATCAAGGTTATCAACGTGTCTTTCCAACACTGCCCTTCGCCCTCAAACCTGCACTCATGAACTGCTCAAAGCAATTATCTTATCTGCTAACGTTTTGCCTCAGGTTGTTACGCCTGGACCTGGTCTTCAGCGGAATGACTGACAACTTTTTCGCTTTAAACTTCTTTCCATTTGTTTTTCCCATCTGGAACTCTCAGAATCACAATTCACTGAAACAAGTTCGTTAGGACCAGGTAAGTGCGCGCAAACATCCAATGTTTCACCCTCATCTGCCTCGGGTGAACTATCCCTCCCAGAAACGCCCAAGTTTTGCGTTCTGACATGACACGTTTGTAAACCATAATCCCATTCTTTTCAGGTTTTCCACTCTCCTGGACTATTTATGGGCCTCTTTATGAGATGTTTTGGTAGTTTTGTTTGTCACGCCTGTCAATCTTCTCTTCACACTTGGCTAACCACCTAGCTTCAGGATACCACCAAACTCAGCCAGTTACCCGAACACTCACTTTATTCCGAAAGCTAAGTATCAATACAGTGTGCTCTAGATCAATCCTTGAGTGTGCCAACTGCAGTCACTATCTTGTACGGGAACTCAAAGGCACTTCAAAAAGTTGCTGGGTGTACACCTGAGATATTGCTGCCAGTGGTTTAACGATAGTAAGATGTGATTCGCATGGTTGTCATGAATGGTTAACGGTTAATCCCTGCAGAGCTGTCGATTTGCCGCATTCGGTTACTGTGATTACAGGGCTACTTCTTCTTCCACGGGAACAACCCCTGTAAATGACTGTCTTCATTCTTCTTATGATCACTCGAACTGCAAGCTTTAGTAATCCGGCTCACTCGGCTCATTTCGTGATGAGAAAGAAAACTTAATGCCAGGTCAAAGGAATCAATGTGATGTTATTCTAAATCAGCCTACCGTACTTAAGAGCGCTGGTATGAGGAGCAGGAAGATGGGTGGAATCATTTCCTCAAAATGAAGCCTTTGGATTTTGTTGATGTACGTAGGAGTTTGGTCAAATAGAGACGCTTTTTATTGCAATCGGTGTTAGGAAAGAGCTTTGGTGTGCGCAGACAGGTGCCATTGAAATTCCCTCTTCAACCAAAGTACGACTGGCAAGTTGTACTTTCTGTAGCCCCGTTTTCTATCTACTTTTCTGTTGCGATGACAGTGAGTACATCGTTTTTATCATTCTCGGACAGAGCGGGTCATGTCGCAAACCTATGCTTGGTTTTCCCACTCGGTGTTAATCAAGCCTCCGAAAATGCGACCATCCGTACCCTTTACGATACATTTGGCAGCTATTTTCACTCGTTTCGGATGATGTTGCAAGCGTTTGTGCACAGGACTGCTCGTCGCCCAGCAACCTTCTACACACGATTCCTAGTACTCATGGAACAGAAACCGAGCCTCAAGCTGGAGAACTATCCCCGTCATTTCTGAGTCCTATCGACCTTCTGCCGGTCACCACTAATTAGGCCGGCAGTTGCGACTTCTGTGCTCCTTGCATGGCCCACATCTTCGCTGTTTATCCTCATTTCGGGCCAATCTATCATTATCCTTCCCGGTAGGGACATTATTTGGGAAGTAACTCATTCTATGAGTAACGCAAAACACTACCATGAGAAATCTTAGGAAAGCACTTTTTGCTTCGAAATTCATGAAACTATTGGCCTACAAACGATACGTGTGTTTTAACTTGTACGTTTTTCCGTGCGTTTAAAAATACTTTTGTTCGCGCTCAACGCACGACGTTGACACTCATTGTTTGGGACACGCGTGAACCGCGTGTGTATTTCCATACAGTGACTTTGGACACACAGTTATGCTCGTACATTGATTGAATTTGTGGTCCATTATTGTCGAACCCTTTTGGATTTGGGATTGAACTTTGGATGCGTATTACTCACACGAGAAGCACGTAACACAGGTGTTCTTATGTGGTTAGTTTCAAGTTAGTTTGTGTACTTTAGCACCGTATGATTAGTGCTATCTACGTCTTCCAACCAACAAAAATGTTGGCAGCGTTAGCAGATTCTAGTTGGAATATAGTTTCGCATACTGAAAGATTGCTCAACTGACATCGGACAGTGTGGTGATTTGGACAGATTGGCTTTAAAAACCATGATATGCACAAAAAAATCAAGATTTATTGTCAACTTTATACCCAATCGTTCATCACAAACGTCTCATAGGTAAGCAGTACGCTCTGTTTTCGCCCCCTACAGAGTTTACCAGCGAGTGTTTCATACCGATGTGCTTGTTTAAGATAACCCAACAACAATAGACTGTTCAATTAATAAGTCTGCAGGCCGAAGCATAGAGGAAACACGGGCATCCATGTTTTATCGGCGATTGTCGACAGGTTTCTGTCTGGCTAGAAAGCTTGATCTTGGATTTTGCTTATGCATGCTAGTTGGATGATCAAACAAAGATCATTCTCGTTTTTTCTATGTGTGGCATGCAACCGAGTCACATACGGATTGCATCTCGCACTTATTACCACTACGTCTGAAAGACCGAAGCGCTTTGCACTTTGCCTTGTATGGCAGGCTATCGCATAAATATCTGGTTTGCTTACACCATACCTATTGGAGGTCACTGCATGGTAACATATCTGTAAGTTTAAATTGTGTTAGATAAACTCGGAAGGACGAATCGTTCTGTAAGAGTGACAGATCACATTCCAGGATGGAACATATTTTCCACAAGAAAATCACAATATGAACCAAGTGAGAGAGATTACCGCCCGAGAAAAACTATGCCATTGCTCCAAATTTGAATTGTTTATCGAATCGAATTTTTTAAAAAAAAGGCTTTCAGGATCTTCTTTCAAACAACAAAATACTTGTACAAATAGATGTGTGGCTGTGTGTGTGTGTGTGTGTGCGTGTTGGATACTTGTTTAATTTTGTGTATCGGAAGGGTTTTTTAAGTTGCGTTTCCCGTATACGTTCAGCTGGAGTTCATTTCGGCCAAATCGTTTCATTCGGCGTTTGATATCGAGACCCCGTCCAGTTCTATTTCCGTCTCCGTCTCATATGACGACGAATCGTACGGATCACAACCGACTTTTCGTGCTTTATCGTACAAATTTGGCATGAATTTGATGGCAATAAGATTGGCCGCAATTAGAACGAGGACGACAACAGCCCACTGCGAGATGACAAATGGGACAGAGGCGGAAAACAGAAATTGCATGAGAGATAAAAAGTTGTTTATCCGTAACGGACACGAAGATGGGTCAAGACTCAGTTAGGCACTTCGAGTTCAAGGCAAAATAGGAGGAATCGCAAAGTTGGCATGATTATAACACATATATCAGATGCGCGATTTGTACAACAATAAAACAACACACCGGTTTTAGTTAGGAACGTATAATCCACCGGAACACAACGGGGAAAAAGCGCACTTCAAGCGGACGAACCGAATCCGAGGGAAATCCACCAGCACCAACAACACAGGTGGTGTGGGAATATGGAACAGGATGAGAAACTAGTGGATTCTTCATCACACTACCAAATCACACTAGTTAGTGCAGTGCGAAATACAAACTGTCGTGGTCTAAATGGATTTCGAAACTACCAGTAAACCTTTGATACACTGAGGCATTCCGGCGATCGTCGCCAAACGGACTTCTTCTTGCCAACCATGTGCGACTTCCCGTTTCCTTCGCCGCATATACTCAAAATGTACCTTTGTAAGAGTTCCATCAGAAACGCGCTCGTTATCGGCGCAATCAAAGGCGTGGTCGTCTAAAGGGGCTCACACATGAACAACGGACGCGTTAGTTGACCTTGGATAACGAACCACCTGGTTAAGACTGTACTGCAACTGCTCCCGCATGGCTGTCCAATGGTGTAGACAAGTGGGCTTGTGTCTCTCTACTACTACCAATGCGGTACACAGTGGTCACGCAGTTATTAACCGCATACAGGTATGACTAGCCAGTTTTCGAGAGGCTTTAAGAATACATATTTCTTAATCAAGTGGAAAGTGATAATGGGATCCGACCGCTCAAAGCGCCTCGGTATTCCAGGGGATTAGCTAGTGAGTACAAATGGCATAAGTCAGCGTTAGCACAGCTCCTCACTGGCATTCGGATAGTTGCAATATTCTGTGCAGGTGTTGAAAACTGTGGTCGCATAATTGCCCAGGAACACGACACATGGATGACAAAACCCAAGACATACATGTTTGCAATTATGTTCAAATTGTGTCATTTCGTCCTCTCCAAATCGGGGGTACGTTCGATCCCAAAGCATCATCTTACGGTTGCTGGCATATTTGTAGCCGCTCCGATTCGGCCAAAATCCTCTCGAAATAAATCCTAAACCTTCAAACATCTAATAAGGGCTGCCATAAAATGGCATTGTTGTATCTGCAAAACAAACTTTCCCAGGGAGGAGGGGACGGGAAGTAGAGGGAGGTTCACCAGTTGTCCGTAAACACAATCATGTAGTTGATTCCCAACAAATTGGATCAATAGTGAAACGCGTACAGAAAAAAAAGGACGGCCAAATGCAAATAGGTCAAAACAGATTGATGGAAAAAGACGCGAATAGATGGATCGACCAATCACTTGACCCGATCAACAAACAGATTGGAACTTAATTTCTAATTGTACATGAACATTGTAAAAATTATCGGAATGGAATACAACAATCGCGGAATAAAGAGAAGTTGTGAATAATGCTCTACTGGTAATTTCCTGACTATTAAATAAGAGCATTCCTGGCCTCTATCCGAAGTGATTGGTGGGGAAAATTGGGTGTCCGTTGAAGGATCTTCTGGAGGCAAGTGGGAAACTTTGATTCGCTTCAGCGTGACTGTGATAAGCTTTTTTTGCACCGCTACGTGGTGCACAAAACAGTCCATGATTTAATTTATTGCTTTCTTCCTTGTGGCTTCTTAGCATCTGTGTGCTCTTACCAATTACAATTGGCCTAATAAACTAATCAGAAAAATGTCATATTGATCGAGGTAAATCAAACCAGCTGGTGCTTCAGCGGGAACTCCGTTAGCCCTCCTCAGGACTAGTGGCGGTGAAGGGGTCAACGACAAGCTGTTTCAATTTGAAGATCGGACGTTCGAGGCCACATTGCAGCCAATCAAATTCCCTACTTGGCAACCCTCTCCTGGTTGTGATTCCCGTGTAGAAAATGATCCGCTTGGGAGTTTGACCAAGGAGGAAAATCAAAAAATAAGTTGGCAATAAAAGAGAAGTAAAGAAATCGAAATGGTCTGCTGCTGACAGACACTTTCGATAACAATCCATTCGATGGAAGCAAGAGGGTAGCTATTTCAAGACCATTTTTAAAGACAATCAAGAAACATGATTTTACGTAACACGGCAAGCCTAAATTTGATACTAAGTATACATGTATTTGGTTGAAAAATTCCGAACGCGAATTATGTTCCCCCGTTTTTCCATGCACTTTCTCCAAAGCAAACAAATGAATTGCTGTTTCGCCGGCAGACTTGCGGGTTACATTCTAGCAAAACAGTGATAATAAACACGCAATTCATCACTGATTTTGCTCGCTTTTTTTCCATACCATTTGGATTTGCCAATATCAAACACCAATTGACGTAAGGGTACAGTCCACCCAAAGGAGACAGTCCCGTGAAATTCTGCCGAATTCAGTGTCGGAAGAACACTTATGTATGCAATTGCGCATCGACTTTTCATTGCACTCAGAACCTCGATCGGTCCAGGGTTTTTAACGGAGAACATTCAGCCTTCAGTTTCGAACACTGCTAGAAGTTGGACATTTCATTTCGGTGTGAAGTGACTCACCGTTAACACGCAGGTAGGGATAACAACATGACTGTTTCAAATGACCCGATAAAAAGTATCCGAAGTATACACACACACACACACACACACACACTCAAAATGAGCGATTAATGACCGAACAGATGAAATGCAGACTATTCTCCCCCGGGTTAGCTTTTGCCAACTAAGTTGCAATGTGGCCCTTCCGTTTCTTTCACACAAACTGGCGGTAGGAAATGCGAAAATGAAACCGGCGATGAGGTTAGAACAAGGGCGGAAATGCATGCACAATATGGTTGACGGACGAACAGCTGCGAGCCGGATAGTCCAAGTAGTACAGGCGAATTTGACTGATGACCGCTCTCGATTCCGATTTCGGGTATACTGCTGTTGCCATAGACCTACAATTTTTTACCTCTTACTTCCTTTTTTATTAATGAAATGACAATGTACATCAATTTTCAGGAAGGGGACCGCGGCCAGCAGAGGGCTGTCAGATGGGGAAGTTAACCGACGGTGGGAGGATTCGAACGCACGACCTTCAAGCCGAAACGCCACGACCTTATCCGCTCGGCCTGATCATTTGCACATAAAAATAGTTATATACTACTACTTATAAGTCGGTCAAACTGGAAGATGATCATTGTCGCTTGAGATTGCTGCTTCTGAATTGCCAACAAATAAAAGAAAGTGACTATCGCAATCAAACGTTTTGTTGTCTATGGTTGCAAAGTGTTTGTCGAATTTTAAATCATTTATGAACGTGGAAAAGAAACCGGGATGAAAGTCCAGATTATTCTACTTTATTTCGCAAGGGCAATCAACGAATTCCTGAAAGCAGTGTGTGGATTATGAACATCTTATGCGCGAAAAGGAGAGGGAGTGGTATTGTCAGCTCATAAAATCTTGGATAGTTTGTCAGTATGGAATCCGATCAACAACAGACTCTGAAACCATTCCAACCTTCTTCTTTTGCATACATTTCAGAACACTCAGGAAGCCACTGACGGGGATTACAGTCAGATATATTAAATACAGAAAACGATCTTCCTGGCTAGAAGTTAGGTGACACGGGAAAATACTTGCCACAGCGAGGAAGTATTTCTCAAAAATGCAACTGTTGGGTTTATTTTAGAAATTTGCCTAAAAAGGGCCTGTTGAATTATCATCTCCAATGAAAAGATCACGGATATTTCATGGACGTTGGTGTAAAATGGCAATAGAACAGCAAGTTACCAGAATTTCTGCCAAATTTGATGCCGAATGAGAACAATTCACCTGGGTATACTCGGGGAACAGTTGGGCTTCTCGTTTTGCTAACTGGATCTTTAGGTTAGCCTGTTTCTTGGCACTAAGTAACAACTAATTTCAGTTTACTTAGATTTCGATTGATTTGAAATTGTCTGTGAAATATCAATCAAGATTGACTTTCTAGTGAATCAATGGAAGGATTCTCAAGCATTCCCCTCTGTGTTGATCCGGGGAAAAAACGAAGCAAAACCTTTGAGAGTAACACTGACAACAAGGCTGGATGCCAACTAGCACAGTATTTTTTCATGCATGTTCACGCATCACAAATCTGTTGACTCACTTCTATCAGAGTTGATGTTATCGATTCCAATGTGACCTTATACCAGAACGGATCCGCACGCACGTAGTCAAGTATCCACCAAACAATTAGAGCAACTCCCTCAATAGGAACTAAAATTCTGAATAACGAAGGGGAGTAGACAATTAGACAAATTTATTCGTGGGAGATCTAATACGATTATCAAATGTGTCCAATATCAACTGTCTGCTGCGGAAGCATCGTACACTTGTTCACTGCAAGACGGACAAAGTCATCAGCAACACAACTGGGATTTCGAGAATTCGAAACGAAATAACTTGACTACATTCGCATTTTAAGTACGACTAAGACTTCTACTGCAACTTGCGCATGACGATCAACTGGAAAATGCAATTTCATGAAAAATGCCATCACCAAACAGTTGTATGTTGCACAGTTGCTACGGGAAGAGGATAAATTGCTATAAATTGTTATAAGCAGGGCCTTTTAAAACCCCAAACCTTCCAACTACCAACAGTTCTGTCGGATATTTGAATGCCCAGCTGTGGAAAGTTGTTTTGGGGATTGATAAAATCCTAAGTAATTTGACCAAGTGGCTAGCGTTTCCCAATTGAATTGTTCGGATCACCTTAGACATGACTGCGGCTGATAGAGCGCCGGTGGTACCCAAACCTGGTTTGCCTCCTTTTGTCGGTCCATCAACCACATGCGGCCAGAATTTTTACTCTTGACATCTTAGGTCATTAGCCAAATGTGCAAAAATGCATTCAATTCCGTCAGACCTGTATTCTGATTGTCCAGTTAGTACAAAAGTGTAGTGCGTCAATACAAAATTTGAATCATATCTGTCTTGCTGCAGTCCTTCACGAAATCCGGCTGTGGTTCTCGTGTTACACTCGTCGAACAATCACCACTGTTTGGTGATTGATCTGTCAACTAGCAAATAATCGGATGATATGTCATGTACACAGGTCCCTGAATGCGAATGAAACCATTCATTAAGGCTTACCAGCCACCTAACCTAATGGTCAGAAGTCGATGCTGTCATCGATTGAAGGAGTGTTTCTTTCCAAGCAGCGAATCTCCAATGACTGATCATCATTTTGGTCGCAGCAGTCCAAGTGTGTTTTGTTCATAGACTTATGAAACTCATCAACACAGCTTACGTGAGTATTGATCGATCTTTTGAATGTAAATTACAGGACACGCTCAAATTCCGCAAATGGATACGGGCAATCCGTGCACTAGTCAGTAAGATAGCTTGAGCAACACAACTGCAAAATTCCATATGTAGTAACTTACGTTATCTTTCTCAAGTTATTAGTGATACTATCAAGAAATACGTTTGTTTTGTTTTACGTTTATCACCAGATATACTTCATTTACTGCTAATATATGCATCATGGTTTCACGTGGAAATCACACGAGATGGCGGACTATAGTTCCACTGTCACGTGCACCACCAACAAATTACCAAGTAATAACCATAGTAATCCAAATGAGTAGACCAAGTCCGGAGATATTTCTACAAACGGCGACAATCCCAGTTTTAGTATTAATACAGTATTACAATCAATTACTGTGTAGAGGCACAGGGTAAAGTGATTATCAGACATGGACAGTTTGAACAACTTCATTGAGTTCTACGACGAAATCTTGATCAGTTACCATATATAGTTGGCTTATCAAAAAAAAGAAGCTTTAGCCAGTAGTTGGCTCGTTATGTAATATTGTGAACTACTTAAATAACGGAATAACAGTTCTGCGTATTAGACCACGCGAGGATCAGAAAACATAATGAAACAGTGTGATTCCGTGAGAAATGTGGCCACGTGCTGGTTCACTCACGAGATAACGAAGATCCAAATCAGTGGGAGTTTCCAGTCGTTCGTGCCGAAATCGTTGACGAGAACACGTCGAAAACGAAATGGTCCGTAGATCAGCACAACACAAGTTAACAGAAGCCCTGAAATAATTAACGCGTAACCCCATGTATTGTCCTAATAAAGGAAAGAAGATAGAGCGTGAAATCGTTCAGTTGGAGGTTACCTCGATCCGCTCCGCATGTGATTTATATTTCAGAAAGAGGGATTGAAATTAAATCCACAAACGCTAGAAAAAATGCATCATCCGATGGGCTGACCCAAGTTTTTACAAAAACTAGCCCTGTTGTCCTAGGGGATCCGGTTCCGGTCTGCGAGTGCCATCTACAAGTGATCAAAAAGCCATCACTACCTCGAAAAATGATACACCACAAATATCATATTAAGAAATATGCACGGTGGGAGATTTACTTGATTATTATAAATGTCATCTTGCAGTAACAAAGGTCAGATAATCGTTCATGTTCATATCCCTGCCGGAATTCAGCTGGAGGTCGAGTCAGGAATGAACGACGACGAGCCGCTTGTATTACTTCCTGGGTAACCCGAGTTTGGACACAACGATTCAGCTTAAACTGGTACTGTATAATATACTAGTGGGGAATGCCTCCGGGAACTTTTGCCGTATCCTGTCTTGTCAATGTACTAATAGTAATAAGCAAAATAAACACCGGTGGCCCCAAAACAGCCCCTTCGGAAAGTTCTAACTGGTCAAAAGACTGCCATCTGGAAAGCAAGATTCACCAAAGGAAGAGGTACGGTTTGAACACGGAATCAGTACTATTGGAGAGTGACTCCCAAAAGAACGAAAATTATGACCGCAGCTACACAGCTAAAACACAAATAGAATGTGGTATCAGACGGGAGATTCGGACTGTTCAGCGTTATTTAGATGACTACGTCGCATTCCAACCGTGAGTAGACTGACGGATTAGTAAAAATGTCTTACTAGAGTTGCATTTTCTCTGCAAGGTAGTAAAGACTTCCCATCTCCATGAAGAATGCATTCTGTTTGTAAGAGGTGTCCACATGAGTAAAGCTTTTGTAATACGATCATAATATCAGCAGAAAGGGAAACAATTTACAAATGAAATTGTACATCGAATCTCACGCAGTTTGGAGAGTATTCATTGCCCATGGAGGTCGCATTAAAATGCAGCGGTGAAAGTGATCTTGACGTCATCTGCTTGTAAGGGTACTACTCCCAACCTCTCGGATGAGCTTCACATTTATTATTTACTCCGTGCATGGCGCCCATCGAAATGAATCCAATTAAACATTAGGAAACCTGGTCATCGTCACAGAACAGCCAATTGATGTTGACCGTGCACCGAGTGGGTAGATCAGTCTCGAATCTCAGATAGGCTGGCCTCTTTGGAGGTAGACGGCTGGTTATCACACCTGACCTATTAAAATTTTAAGTGGTTTCAGGCCACTCCAAGCCTCAGGGTCGAGAGTGCAGGTTTATTCTTCTCCAGTACGATGGCCATTGGAATCAATGAGGCATGCTCCAGGTGGTACACACTCTTCCAGCTTACGAGAAAATCGAAATATTTGAGATCCAAAGTAAAAACCCTGATGACCATCAGGTTTAAAAGTTTGCAGAACGAGGTACGAATACCACCAGTTTTTCATGCCCATAAGAACAAACGTAACAAACGAAGCTTGATGGACAATGTTCCCCTACACCCATTCAAATGATTGTATCGATAATTCAAAACTTCTGCAATTTCTTCGAGACTTTTGCCCAATTCACACACCACCGCATCACTCGATCACACTCGATCCAGTTGTTCGCTTTCCCATTCTTCTCTATCTTATGTCCGCGAATAATTCATCACTATCGATAACCCGCTAATCCCACATGTTGATGATGTTGTTGTCGATTTTAAATGTTGCGCCCAATTACACTTCTCGAAGTTCTTGCCGCACTGTCTTCCGTTTCTCAATCAGTTCATTTGCCCGAATTATCTCTCAGTGCGTACAAAAGTCAATGAATTCGCATTTTGATCGTGCTCTTCAATACCAGTATGCCGTGCTCACTTTGTGCCTTAAACCAAACAATAGTCATTTTGAGATCAGTGAAATGGCGCGAGGTCACCAGTTAATAAGGTTTTACGTGGGTTCCGAATACTGTCATTACCCTTTGCGAAACACAGTGACTTTGCTTCTCTGTCTCAGGCACCAAATCGTCCAATGTGTCCAAAAAATGTTGAACATTTTGTCTCTTCCAAAGCAACATCATGTCGAATCTAATGTATTATTTTCAAGAATACATTCTAGAAGTGGAAAAACAACCCGGGGTCGTACCACAAATCAAACACTATTACACTTTCTGCAGTGACCAATAGCACTACGGATAGGTATTTTGTTTCTTGCAACAAACCATATCCAAACACTAGAGTTCCACCTGAATCACTGGGGCAGCGGGAATGGATGACAAATCCACTTAAGAATCGTAGGATGATTTGCCGGAAGTTTTTGGTCCGTTAGGTAAAGCTGACCTTCAGAAAGAGGATACACGGTTCAAACTCATGGCTTTCTATTGTAAGTAGTATTTTACGGAAAGGGTTGGATGGAGAAGATTGCCCCGGAAACACATGACCGGTGTCACGGTGATTGACGTTCGTCACGTAGACGGATCAGATGCTCTCGTAGTAATTAGAATGAGATTCTAGTATAAACCTAACAGAGAATTGTGTAACCATGAGGATTATTGGATGGATGAATGCCGGATACGGTGCCCGGAAAACGACAACAATAACAACAACCATGAAACCGGTTGTGAACTTCCGAAATATTGTGTCCACCCATGCATTTGCGAAACACAATGCGTGCAACAAAAAGCTATACTCGAACATCTCATGTGAAACCATTTATCCATTGAACATGTTCTTCAAGAAAAGCTCATCTAATTCTTCCTCGTCGTATCAATCTACTCCTGTTCCTGTCCAAAGAAGGATCTACAGATAACCTGTTGTCTGCCACTTTTACGGATCCCCTAACTGACAACTGATAGACTGCAAAGCAATTCATTTTCCCGTCCGCGTTAACCAATAGGCATTTGTTATCTCGTATCTACTCAACAGTTAAATATATGTTGTTAACTTTGCTACTCATAGTTCACAGCATGTTGTACTTGCGAGCACCACACTGATAACCCATTCCCGAGGTGAATAAAACTAGAACGTGAACGTGAATTTTCATTGTCCTTTTGGTTTTCAAATATGCGGCCAACCAAAATGATATTCAATCACTTTTGGATGTAATTAATCGCCGATCATTAGAAAACGATGAATATCTGTCAACTCTCTTTGTCGCGTGACAAACAGTCGGTGTTTACAAGTATTCTTGCGCAATACACGTGATTTTACTACGAAGAGCAAAAACGATCAAACATCTAACTTTGTCTTTCAGATGCACACCTTTCCGAGATAGAAAGTTGTAGCATGTTATATGTAACTATCAGGGGTTCCTGGCATGAAGCAATGAAAAAGGGAAGAACAAAACTGCCCAGGCTACCAGAATCTAATAAACTTTTGTTGGTTGTCAGTTTACTGTCTCCAAATCGTGTAAACACATTTCTAATATGACCTACGCAATCAATCAACTTTTATCTTCTATCATTTACTCCCTTTATTAACGGAATAACAATGCACTTCTTATTGTGAATGATATAATATCAATAACAGAACGTTGTCGGTAGATGCAATGCGCTAACGTTTCGACTACTTTGGGTAGTCTTTCTCAAGACAAGTTTTACAGTCAAAATTATATCATTCACAATAAAAACCAGTACGGGGCATACGGATTTTTTGATAGACTCCTTAATTCATTCGGTCCTGATGTTTACAAAAAGTGCACTTCATTTTCAGTAAGCTGGTGGCGGCCGATATAGGACTGCCAAGTGGGGAAGTTGACCGGTGGATAGGAGGATTCGAACTCGAAACCTTCATGCTGAAAAGTCGCGATGTTGGTGAGTTCACAAGACAATTATTCAATCAGCCAATCAATCATTCAGTCAGTCCGTAATTAGAGCGGTGAAATGACTCCTCTACATACCGGTTTTCTAGTGACTGGGATGTAAGCAAAGCACATGTACCCACGTGACCGGTCAGTTCTTGAAACATTTCAGAAAGAAAACGTACTTGGTTCTCAAGTATTTCCAGTTTCAGAGCGGACGGTACACCAGCGGCGGCAATACAAATCAGTGATGCACTGACGGCAATTCGATGTGGAACTGTTATCAGGGTTGTAGGAAGCAAAATAGTCTCGTTAGTGATTGGTCGCAATTGACACAAATAACAGTCGACAACTTACGATACAGAATGGCCACAAATAGCATTAGAATGCCCAGCTCTATAAGTAAAGTCCAATCCTGGCTGGAGATTGTCTTAACGTGGACACAGCATGTGAGCTGACCGCGGAAGCGTGCGTTGTGGAAGAAGTCAGTCAGCCCGCAAGACCAATCCAGTTGCTTTCGAGGTAGTCGGGGTTCGACGCTGAGTTGCATCGATTGCTTTGGTCGCATCTTCTACCATTCATATAGCAATTATGATTCAGACTGTTCTTAGCATCTGTCTTTCAAACAAGCATACACAGTTCGTTAAAATCAGCTGTCACTGGCGCTGACGCTTATCCGATTGAGTTCTTCATTACGTCTCCTTGCCTACCGACTGCCGGCTAAATGAGTTTGGAAATGTCGCAGGAAAGGAGTTGCCTAATTGTATTCCTAGCGTGTGGCCCCATTAAGCAGTTGACTAAACCACAGGTCCACATTTTACTGGGTGCTGATTGCAGAATTGTTTACTTGAATTATATGGTGAAACCGTAAATAAGGGTTGCATACATTCAGTTTTGTCTTAGAACATTGAAGAAGATACAATGCTCGGATAGGTTTTATTTCTAAGCAATAAACGGAATTCGTGAACCGATGTTCACATGGTTGAACGGAAACGTTTGCCCAGCCGCCTATTTTAACCGATCTTGTCACATAAACGAAGAACTCACTTCCGCTAGTTACATTTCAGTAGTTTTCAAAAGGGGATTAGTGCAAACCGAGGTGATTTGCGACCTCGGGGAAAGAATAAATCATCGGAATATTGTGATATTGAAAAATGATTAAATTGGTTACAGCTTAATGAAGCAAAGCCACTTAGGCTTTTCCCATTCCCCTGATCGGAGTAAGCATTTTGTGAGGATCCGTCAAATAATCCGAATATGAAAGGAGGTGAGGAAAAATTGACAACAACTCACCTCCAAGCTCCTTCAAAGTTATCACAACCACTTGAATATTTGGAAGCAATGAACTGAGGCCCGCAACCAGAAGACAGAGGAAAAAAAGAACGCACAAAACGCGCCCGAAAATTCCCACTTTGGAGAAAAGCACTGGTACCCTGTGAGGTGAGAAACCAAAGTAGGAGAGAGGATACAAAGGCCAAATATTCTGATTGAATCATTTCATCATTTAATGTTCAATCCGTGATAAGTTCTTTGACAAAAGTGGTACGCACTTCTTCCGTTGTCTTTCGGACGAGATGAACTTTGTCTAGGAGGAAGTTGCAGAAGGGTATAGAAATACTAAAACGGAACGCTGTCCCTCCCGGATCGAGCGAAAGCGCGACCGATGAAATATGTCGCATCCTCGTAATCGTGTGCACTTGGAAAGGACATTCAGTCCACCGCATAACACGTGACCGAAACAAAAATGTTGTGTGTCCATCACAAGATCTAAGTGACCTTATTTATGCCTGTCAAGTTAGATATGCACCATGAAATCAAAACATTTCATGCCCTTCTATTTCATCCTAAAGTGCTGCGCTGTTATTACCTGTTTCCTGGTCTGTTTCCTCTTGGATTTAACCAACTTCTTTTCTATTTTGAGGCTTAAATCTCGCGCTAGATTTCATTGCACATGTTCACTGAATCTGTATTGTTTGAATTGTGATCAACCACTTCGTGTTCATTTCCCGAGACAAGCGTCTCCATAAGGTTTGTGCCCGGGGCGTTTTTATTTGTCGGAGTTATCACATTTTCTTGACTGCACAGAATTCGATTTTAGATCATCGGGAAGCAACATCAGCAACGTATGATTGTTGGACGAAGTGTCTGGATGATCTACGAGGATTCGAACTGAGAACTGTGCTTTAGAAACACGGTGAACTGATTGCATGATATTCCTTGGTATCACCTATGGTCACAACACACATTCGCCGTCCCCAGTCACTCGGAATTACTTTTACCTCGTGCCTGGTTGTAATGCAATATCAATCACGAGAAACTCTATTTTTGTGCAAATAATCAGTGGAGGTTGGTTACAAAAATTCGGAAATTCCTTTCTTTTCGATTATCAAATAGGGATCTGTGAAAGTTTATTAAAATTGTTTGATTAGGCAGTAGGTAAACCTCGGCAGACTTGCCAACTCAGTGAAGGAAAATCGACCGGCAACTCACCAGGTAAATGTAAGACCGGTGCTGCCGGGCCCAGAGAATTGGATAATTTTCAAAATTGCTGATCTCGTCAGAGTCCCGTCACCCGAGACAAGTGTAGAAAACACCGTGGAGAATATGGTAACTGACATGTAAAAGCTAAAGGACGAAAAGTGGGACAAGAAAGCCCATGAAAGCATACGAATGAACGGGAATCCGGGGGGGCATACAAGACTTTACATGTATGTAAACCTGTTCAATGTAATTAGTCTTTGAATAAATGGACAATATTTCCTTGAAAATATGCAAACAGTTTTGTGGTTGTTTTCGCTCTCCAGGTGTGCGTAAACTGTACTCAATCAGGTGTTCTTCGGAAACCTTTCGTTTGCATCCTCAAAATTTTTCACCAGTATTCTTTGTTAAATAGTCCGCAGAAGATACACAACTGTGACTCGTCGACAATTCTTCGAGTCAAACTTAATGTTTAGGGCGAAATGTCACCAAAATAAACACCCAGTACATGTTTCCTCAATGAATGGACATAATTTCACCTTATTCAAATACTGCAAACATAGAATATATATACGTATACTTGTGAACATGAATAGTAGTTTAAGTCAGAACTCGTTGATAGATTGCCTTCAGTCCCCCAGGGTCAATTAACTTAATGGTAGCATTTCCTTTTACGCAACTTCGGCGCCATCCTCTAAAATAGTTAAAATATTTGACAGTTTTCAACCCTGATTGCGATGGACAACGCCAAAGAACTGTCCTTCCAAACTTGTTCCCCCGTCTGATGCCGGTTCTCGTCCAGAGTGTTTGCAACTCACCCGGATTTCGGCGACACATGCCACCAAACCCTTGTTTCTATGGGAAGCTTGGGCTCAGGCGTAACCGTTGACAGGAGGATTTTAGTTTTGTTGTCGACCTATCACATTCCCTTGTAGTAGTAAACACGTGTTTCCCTCGGAAAACTAGCGCTGGAAATCTCATCCTCGGGAGTTCCGTTTGCAATGGACTCGCAAATTCTACTGATTGGACCCCAATATAAAGGGTGTTTAGGAAACAGACTAGCGAAGATACCAGACCGTTGCCAGAGGCATCCCTCGCGTTACAACTCACTGGTCCTTACAACTATATTGTTGGCAGACCTTTTTCATGTATGAAGATTGTCACTCAGTTTATTGAGCAGTAAAGTTGAGTAAACTGAGCATTTAAAAAGAAAACAATAAAAATTTATTTTCACAGCCGGCTTCATTCTCGGGATTTTGACTGGAATGGGCGAACAAAACTAAGCAATGAAATGGTGTAAAAAGGTTCAGCTAAAGACGCAATATGAAATCAGCACTGAAGTTCAAAGCGATTATTACTGTGTTGTTCTGGTCATGCTACCACAAGATCTGCAGTGAATCCTGTTAAATTTGCACACTTCCTTTGTGAATTGTCAACCGATGATGGCTAGGTGTCGTAAAAATTGGTCACTTTAAAAGTAGGAGGCTTAAGCTGATTGTCCCAATTTCCAATAAATGACATTCTTCCTTCAAGGCGAAGCTTTGCTGCGCGGAATGCGCTGGGCGTACCCTTCGGATGAGAGATAAAACCTTCGCCTGGTAACCACAGACAATTGTATCGTCCATAAAAGATAAACTATGTTCAGGCATAATAGTCATAGCATGCTGAATGGGTTGAGCTTTTAGTTGCTTCCTTTTGGCTAGAATGGAAGCGTTCGTGTTAGAAATGTTTTTGTTTGTCCGAAAACAGTTACACAGTGGGCGTAAGACTATCTCGACCAGGTTCAAATTGAAGTTATGAGTTTACCACTTCACAAACTTGATGTACTTTTGCAAAATGACCTGAGTGATGAGTTATGGATATCAGCGATATAACGGCATCAGTCCACTCGTCGCAACGGCTACAGTTATGTTTAAAATCAACATCATTTATTAATAGATCTATGCCAACAAGCAGTACGGTCATCACTGACCGACCTTCCGAGTGATGGGATACTTGAAACAATCGTCGAACGAAATAAAATCCACCCACCAAATAGATTGGGTCTGCCGACTTGATGAGGCAGCCGTTTTTGAATGGCCGGTATGCTTTATAGTGAAATTGTTTGACTCTACGAATCTGCGATTGTTCACACTTAGAGGTATTGGAACAGCTTACAACGAACAGTGTTTTCTAAGGTATTAAAAAATCAATAGGATTGTCATCTTGGAACCCAAATAGGTGACTATTTCGCAGGACGCACGTAAATAGAAGCCTCGGTGAGTAAAGTTACCACCTAACGATTTGACTTTTGATGAATTAGAGGTATTGATGAGTACCACGAAAACGTGTTCAGCGTCCCACAAATCTCGCAGAACTTGAAAATGTTGATAAAATGGCAACAACAATAAAAGAAATCGTGTTACCTTACAAGATTATTGGTAATAGGAATTAGAAAACTGTAACGAACAATGCCGCTTGCTCGACTCATAAATGTTGCGTAGGTCAGGAGGACAGAAATACCCGCCCCTGTGTCGAAAGCATTTTGGCTAGCTGCAGCAATCCATACGCCGGGCATTCCAAGGCTTTCTTTTGGTGAACCGTGCAGTTCGGATATAACAGACGAAGAAGCAGGCAGTTCGGTGAGAAGAGAGGGAGATAGGGAGAACGAGACGGAAAAAGAGAAGTAGGATAAAGCACCATCAAAAGTGGACACAATTTACGGCTTGAATGATTGTTACAAGATTCATCTGATTTGCAACTGTTTTGGTTTACTTTCACAAGTCTCAAATAAGGCCTTAATGATTTACTGCGATCCCATAAAACCTGTTATTATCATTGTTACCGTCATTAGTATTAGTATTTAGAATACACTACAGGTGTGTAACTAAACTGCATAACCTCACTCAGTAACTAAGTAAGCTTAGGCGCAATTATAAAGTCATAAACGTCTGTTTTCAGCTAACGCTGTAATTTATCAAGAAGTCGACGCATGCCTTGTGCTGCATCGATTCGCTCCCGTGCAATCCGGACAATTAGTTCACTTTCCCTTTTGGCTACTGAGAACAGTAGCAGTAGTTAGTAAAAGTTTCTCTCAAATGGCGGGACCTATTTTCCGTCGCCTTCGGTTATACAAACACCATTTTCTTTCCGGATTGATGTGGCGGTTGGTTGAGCGACTACGTTAACTGTGCTTGTATTATCTTCGTTATTGTATTCATTCGTCTGGAATGCTTCTCTCATAGATGAAGATAAAAACAATGCTTTTTGTCACTCAACTCTACAAGATCAGTAACTCTAAAGATTAATTCGTGTAAAATGTGTTGACCTTGGATTAGTCAGGTGCCATCTAATCTGCTCATTTTCAACAATATGGCTGAAATTGGCGCTTGAAAGTTAGTTGTCCACAAGCACCGATATAAGCATTGTGGCGAGGGCCTAAACGATTATGAGTCCAAGCTGAAAAAATGTGGCTGAATAGTTGCTGGATTTGCCTACAGATGTTCACGAAAGGTATACGTGGTTGTCCACATTTCTGCTAGTTTACAATCGGAATGTGTACCAATGTGGAAACTACCGTACTTTTTGCCATATGATCTCAGCTTTTCACATGACTTACCGTCTTCAGGCGTCCTTTATTTATTGTTTAGAATACCGACGAGAGCCTATTAACTGGTGCAAATATTTCGTTGAATTATACAAAATAATCCATTCGAACTGTGGCTGATTTTTTAAATGCATATTTCACAAAATATCTGGGTATAGATGTGCGCGTATGTGTGTATGCGTTCGCGCGCTACCAGCCGTGTGTTTTTGTCTACTAAAGCATGAGTCTGAATACAATTGCACAACCAGTCAGTCTAAAGAAGTATTAGACTAACCAGTTTTCACACAATAATATGCAAGTAAACGGAGACATCACTATTAAATGAGGTTCACTCTTTTATCGAGAATGATTGTTGGTAAGCCATCAGCACACAGTTGTCTCTTAATCTGCGATAAGCGGATAGTCTGCACTGACGCGTAAACAGACATTCCATTTCGACAAAGAATAGTGAAATTCCGACCTCAAGCAAACAAATGTGGGCTTATGGTTAAGCAGTAACAAAATGGTTTTAATAATACTGCTTCAACCCTTTATTCCTTCTGCTCCAGAATTTAAAAAAATTGAGGTCTCTGTACAATCCGAACAATCTGTGTTCTACAATTTAGACAAGATATTTCAAAAACTGACTGAATATTGGCAAGCAGAAAGGCACTCGTTAAGAAATTTGCAGCAGCCCGACCATTAAAGCTTCTAGAGAATGGCCAAATGACTACCAGTTTCAAGTAGCACAGAGAACGCATACGTGACATGATCTATCAGGACTCTTATCCTCCACAAATTGATCAGGTCGGCATATCAGGTGTCCGGCAAACCTTCCTGATACTAGGGCATTTTGCATCATATTTCATCATAATATGAATGCTTTTCAGAGCTACCAATTCAGTAGCGCATTCAGATCTCGTTCTTGTTGCCAAGTATTGCATTGTTTTATATTGCAGTTCTGAAAAAGGGATGTATCTTACACGCATACATCTGTCGGTCCATAGTGCTAAATAGGCTGATCGTGGTTAGTGGACAGATTTTGTGAAAGCAAGACATGTATTTATTAAACTCAAAATGACTGAGACAGAACCAGAATAAGATGAGAAAAGGTATCAGTTACCTAGGTCGTTCAGAATCTACTGTCGTTTGTCTTTTCTAGTACTCAATATCTTGTATCTATCTATAAATACATTCTTTAAAACTCTTGAATTGCCAACTTGGTCGACGATAAGATTCTTGGTTTGCAATGAAAACGGTAATATGACTGCTGCAGTTTCGAGTAATCCATGGCCGATTGGATTATTGACGTCAGACTGTCAATTCACGAAACGAATGGGACCTGTGTTACATCTCTGCCCAATCGATGCAAATGATAGACTGTACTTGTAAACCTAGAGACGGATGAGCAAACTGAGCTAACTGCCGAGCCGGAAAAACACACTGACCGGTCGAATTCACTAACGCGCTCAATTTGAATCGGCAATTGCTAATCCATCTATGCGGACGTTCGGAAATTGCTCTAATTGATTTAGGAGCTTTCGGATCCCAATGTTACTCAATAGAGGGAGAGATAAGGCACAAAAATAAGACCAATTAGCTGACCTTGGAGAACAGGCTAGCTCCATGTACGTTTTTGTTGATAAGGCGATGTTTCTCACACCTCGGGCAATGAGTTTCCAGCCGTCACATAATTGCACAGTGGCAAACAAAGTGCGTCCAACTAATCGTAATCTGGAGCTTGAAACCAATTTCACATCAGATCATGCGGAATGTGCACGAATACCAATTTCGCGGAATTCATTCAACCCGTAGCCATCGGTATGCATTCATGACAAAAGGCAATAGCTACAAAATCTTCCGTGCAATTCCGTGGAAATTTTGTCCTGTCATTTGTGTACAAGTAGTAATTGCAGCTTGATACGTACTGTTGAAAACAAATTACCTGGCCAAGAACAACGGGATCTCCGTGTGATTCGCTGCGACCAACTAAATGCCCATGGGGATGTTGTACACAAGAAGTGGAGAACGAAATTTGGTCAACCCATGGAGCAGTGAGTACTTGGCGATCGATAGGAAATCTTAGCATAGTTTGCAGCATGCTTTGGAGTGTTGTGACATTTTGCTGTCTAATCTACATCCGCGAGAAACAATCACGTCTAGAACAAAGCCTATGGGATCTGTGGATATGTCTGACGTGTTTAACAATACCACCATAAATCCAATAACTCGGGATAAAATCCAGTGGAAGAGATGAGGCAAAATTCAAAACCTAATCAGGACTATTCACACCGAGTTGTTTGTTAAATGCAGAAATTGCTAGGTAACAATTTTCATGATTTACGTCGGGCAGATGCACAGTCGTTTAACGTTTCAAAAGTAAGCAAGAGATATCGAAGCATTCAGGTATGGATTCGAAAGTTACTGGGTCAGATGGCAATACATTGTCATGGAGTCGAGAGTATGCAGTTTTCGAAATAAGACATACCTGCACTCTATCAACTGTGTTGTTTGAAGCAAAGGAATTCATATAGAATCTAAAATTAATTGCTAGTAGTATGTGAAGTTCCTGTTGTCATACGAAGTGGAATTATTGTCGGTCACTGCTGGCCACTATCGAGGATGACATCCGCCCTAAAGTAACGCAATAATTCTGCTCAGCCTTGGCTGTGGCCACCATTGTGTGTAGTGGTGACAAACACGCCTTCCAGTTAGAAAGCCCGGGTCTATACTTCGGATAAGATGATGACCATGGACCACTGAAGAGCTCTAGGGAGAACGAAATGTGAGTTTGGTGCTTCTGGATTGTAATAGGGATCTGATAACCTGAAGTGTGCGTGTTGAGAATGAAGCTGAATAGCAGTCATGCAGGCGTAGAAAACGAAACACTAAAATTGGATGTGTAACAAAAATAACTTTATGGGAAAGGTGCACTGCAAACCCAGCATATGTCGAGTACGCAAACAAAGAAACCAACAAAGGAATCACGTGATCTGCTGGCTATCAAGGAAGTATGAAGCTGTCCAGTATGCAATACCACCGGGTATCCAATGTAGTTTGGGAACGGAGGTTAAGTTTAGTTAGTGCTGCACTCGACAACCTTATCCAAGCCGAGACCCCCCAACCCTTCTTCTGAAAATGGTCTGCACTGTCATTTCATTATTAAAAGTAAGTGAAAGACAAACGATAAATAAATCTTCGGACATCACTTACGCCAGTTAGGTGTGAGCAGAAATGAAATCCCGACATTCGCGTACGGTCGCGTGAGTGACCAACCGAAAGTGAAGATGACAATGATGAGGAGCAAGGGGACGAGAAACAAGTTTGCTCGTTCAATCCAACGAATCCCGCCGAAAATAAATGCTCCGGTAATAATCAATGTGACCATTTGCGTGAGAACCGGCCAGGAGGAGTCCTGTGTGAAGCAGGAAAACGTATCACAAGCGAGACGCAACTGATGGCTCAGGTGTCCCGTAACAAGATTATTCGAATTGCAGTCTCAATTGGCATCGCAAGTTTGTCACTATTTTCATCGTTCTCTTTTAATCGTCATCACCATAATCGTCATTATTCTCGTCATGATCATTATCCCCGGCTAGTTTTCCAATCCTTCAAACAGTATAACCAAATCAAAATAAGGATACGGAATTTTTCCCGCAAAAATACCTCTTCGAACAACTCCATTCTATGCAAACTCGTGATTTTATTTGGAATCTTCTTGTGAGCCTCGTCTGATATTTGATATTTACTATTCCAAAAAGAACATTTTTATTTCAGCAACTACCGTATTGCTTGGACCCCTTTGGAAGTGTTAGGCAGACTAAGGGAACACTTTTACAAATGACCGAATTCTCCAAAAGCCTGGTAAATTTTGTTACTGATTTAGAAGGGAATAAAAAGAATCGACACACCGTATGCAAACCAACTCCCGACCAGCTACAGCAACAGACTTCTATGGCAAGAAACTTGGCTTTTGTACGGAAAGGAAATGAAACTAGTGAGCTCTAGTGCAGTTTTGGAAAGTGTCTGTCGAGCATTCAGTTATCCAAATAATGACCGAGCAAATTCACGGGTCCCAGATAAATCCGCGAATGTAGCACCTTTCATTGGGGAAATAGTTTGCTTAATGTAATTGCAAGTGGAGGTGAAGCTGATCTGTTTTCATTGCTTTTACTGTGTCGTGTTGCCAGGGATTTCCTTTCTCTTCTCTTCTCAATACATCCGTAGGCACCTATTTTATTCCCGCCACCATTGACCCCATCCCAAAATCTAACATTTCTGGCCTGACGTTCCCTTCCCATCGCCCGTACATCCTGCGGTCACGAGCTAACGGAACGTGTGGTCCCGGGACATTTGAATTCTTCCGTTAGTCTTTCCAAAGACCCCTTTCAGTTTACATACGAATCAAACTGGTGCACTTTCGATGCTGTTGCTTTTCTGGCTCATCACACCACAAAGTCGTTGGATGCATCCACAAAATCTGTCCGAAGAAATTTACCGGTTTTTTCATCTGATCCCCACTCTGTCTCATGGTTCTTACTACTTCTCAGACCAGAAGTGTTTTGCCGTTCCAAGCACCTGCTGACATGGTTATCAGACCACTTCACCAACAAGACTCACCATTAAAATACGATTTTGAAGTTCCACAGGGAGTTGCCCTTTCTCCTTGTTTGTATTCAACTGACTTTAGCAATGTATTCTGCATACTTCCGTGGTCAGTAAATGAAATACGCTGATGATGTGCATCGTCGTTCAGCGTTGAACAACAAGGCAAGCCTCACTGACCGCTGCCTTTTCCCCAAGGTTACACATGTCTATAGAAAGAGTGGGCACCCAAGGGGATCAGGGAGTGGACCTACACAGGTGGGAAAAGATAAAAATGCTGATGTAGCCAACACACGGAACACAGTCTAACTGTACAAGCCCACTCTTTCAATCATTCTAATTCGATAGAAAATAGCAACACGATCGCCACTGCTCACGGTTAACTGCCATATCATTCAGTGTTTCCAGCTCGGTAGTTGACGAGTCTTTCGGACCCTACCTAAGTCAGCTGTGCATTTTCTCACTCCACGTTGCCACGAAATCTGCTGACCTCCAATGTCTTCCTCTACTCCGTGAGAGGAACTCAAAATAGGGCACAGTATAGTAGACACATTATCCAACCAGCGTAGCCTACCAAGTTTCATACGCTGATAGAAGGTGTTGTCGGATTTGGCGCCTTATAATACATTCTTGACCTCAGTATTGCTCACCCGGCCACTCCATCCAACCCTAGCGATACTACCTGCACATCGGTGGTCGAAAATCTCCAGGCGACGAACACCTCCAACACGCATTTTCCAAACTCCATGTCTCACAACAGTACAACAGAACTAAGCGCACTGTGGCACAGTACACACGACCTTGCAACTTCAGTGAAATATAAGGCCGACGCTACAAGTGCTTCAGTCCAGCGTAAGCCGCTCGAGCCTTTGATATACCCGTGTTTACCTCTACTGCCGAGCTGCCGTCGCTCGAAACACAGCCACCAAGATAAGTGAGACGGTAGGAAAGTATTACGTTTTCTTAATAAAGTATCAAGTTGATGTTACTCTCTATCAGTCCATACTTAGAACTTAGGATTTCCTCAGCGTTTCCAACAGCTTGTCTCCCACTCTCGGGTTTTCTGTCGAATGTCTATTCAATTTTCGTGGTCTGTTTACCCTACTGACTCCTCAGTTATTAACATAGAATCACTTGTCAAAGCAGATTCCGTCGACTATTTAGGAATTTTTGTCGATAAAAATATGGGACTGTCATTTCACACTTCTAATTTTGCGAAGAATCTTGGAAGACTATCCTTTCACACAGAAAAACCGAGGCAATTCCTGGGTAAACAGGACACCATCTTTCTGTTTGTTTACCAATGTGGTTTCCCCCTCACTCCTCTGTTTCGTGCCTGCCAATTTTGCTGGTTTATTGAAGAATGATTTCGGGGTCCTCCCTCACCCCCCCCTTCTCGCAGCGTCTGTCTATCATTACTGGTCTATCTTTCATTTAACTGAAATCAACATCCACCAAGCTGCGCGGTATGCATCTATCTGCGTGCAAACATTCGCACAGAAAATTCTGTCGGATACCTCCCATCCTCAGCAGAATGACTGTTGCAAGTAGCACACTCAAGTCTTGGTAAGTTCTGCCTTCCACTCCACACCATCCTTCATAAATATCTATGGAAACTCGACTGTTTCCTACTTTTCCTGAATCCTCACCTATCGGAACCAGGTTGAGACTGACTTGGAGCACGACTTCTGGCCACCGTACATAGGGCTCTATTTGTTCCAAGTTTTCATTCCTTATTTTGACCAGGTGACGAATGCATCCATTTAAGACTGAAGTACAGACATCTGTGTAAGTAAAAGTCCGTACAAATATTGATCTTTATCATACGGCTCATCATCCAAATCATCAGCATTACTGACAACAACGATAGCAAAGAAAAAAGAGATAGGGTTATAATAAACAAATAATATTCACATTATTTTCAACGTATTTGGCTACAACTCACCCGGGCGAATCCATTGAACAAAGCCATTCCGGCTTCCTCGTCTCCCGGTAGCTGAGCGGCTGTGCACGACACCCACAGGTAGTATAAACACCAGCCGACAATCACCGGATAGTAAGCACTAGAAGACAAAATCAAAACGCAGTTAAAAGGATAAACGATGACACGTTTATTTCAAGTCCCGGAAAACAACATTCAGTGAAGTTTTGTACTGATCGTGCATGATACGGTTTGTAGTCTCACGTAGTCAAATAAGTCGATAAAAGGATTGAGAGAGCCAGTTTTTGCTTCAACATTTCTAACTGTGCTAGCTGGGAAAATGGAAAATCTAGTCCAACATGCACGCAATGTCAAACATAAACACCGAAACGTACAGGGCCCTCTTTTCAACACCAGGCTCGGTAGGCTCACAGTCAACAGTCCAGATAGAGCGTTTTCCGAATATCGGTATGTGTGTTGGTTAGAAAACAGGTCATGACAGCAACCGGGGTGTCTATTTCTAAGAATCTGGTTCAAATGGCATCACAAGGCTTTCAAAATGTTGCAAACATCACTGTCCTTCACGGACCAATCGAGCGATTGAACGGAATGTCAGTGTGACATCTGACTTCACCAAAGTAGAACAGTACAACCTCATCCAGACGGAACCGTTGTTATGCTTCAAGTGTCAAGCCACAGTTCTACCCGGTACACAATATGCATAGTCTTTCCAAAAGATAAGTGTTGTCAAACTAATCACAAATACTGCTGTTGGTTGGAAATATGGCTCACAAATGGTACACTGAATAACGAAAAAGTTAGTCATAATTGACAAGAGATCTTGCGAATGCTCATATCTCATTGGAGGACGACGGTAGTACAACTCCTCACTATCCCACCCGGGCTGTACCACGAGATATAAAGAAGAAGCCAGCGACCAGCGCTTCATCGGTTTTCATAAGAGAGATAAACGCACACAGCGTAGAAAGCACGTTTGTGTGTGTGTGTGTGTGCATCAAAGTGGGGCTGGCACGTACCTGAGAAAGAATACAGTAGTCGCTAGCCATCCACCGACCCAAATAAAGTATTTACCAAAGAATTTGTAGTAAACAGCTGGAACGGAGTTTCTTGTAAATCGACCCAACGCGTATTCAATCACAATGATCGGAATGGACCACAAGAATAAGAGAATAATCCAAGCGATGTAGAACGAAAGTGAACCTGGGATGGAAAGAGAAACGAAAGAGGCTCAAAATCTGGCATATCTACGAGTGACTTGATGATCACTGAGCGAATCAGATAGAAAAACGCAAGTTTCCATGTGCAAGACTATTAGTTTTCAACAATATGAGTTGCGGTATGAAATACAGCTTAATGTTAACTGATCATGACAACACTATATTTACGTTTTCTTTAGTAACGAAACAACGGCCTAAATCATTTGCAAGAAGGAGGCTGCGGCCAGCAGGGAACTGCCAAGTGAGGAATTTGACCGCCAGTGTGGGGGACTCGAACTCATGAACTTCACGCCGAAACGCTTTGGTGTCACCCGCCCAACAGTGAAATGTTAGATGTGCGCAAGAAATGATTCGCCATATATTCAACAGTACAACATCTAATGACAAAAATTCATCAGATCTTTTTAGAGCCATTGGGAGTAGATAAGCAACAAGGAATTTCGGTTCACAGCACTTTGTCCCGGGATCCAGGCCATGGTCAGGCCCAGTGGTAAGGTGCCAATGACACGTTACAAACGGGGTGAGAAAATATGTATAGTGAATGTCACTTTCTAATTATTAATTATAACTATAACTAAAAGGAACCTAATATGACAAGCAGGTTCATTTCTGTCATTCTTTTCTAATCGCACATGTGAATACCGTCAGTCCAACAAAAGAGAAACTACCGAATAACAAATTGAGGACAAACAAAAATGAGCTGGCAATCAGATGAGAAGATTATAGAGAAATGGCTTCAGAGCACAGTTCGCGTCTTTCATTTCCTACAATGAATCGAGATATAGAGAAGCGCACTTTGAACTTAGAAGAATTTCTGATAAAGATGATTCTACGGGAAAGAAATTCACAAACCAAGACCATCTTCAATCTGGTTAATGAAATTCATCTGAACCGAGTATGCAAATGATTGAGACATTGTGACTGATATCTGCAATCTGAAACTGAAGGATCTAGTTAACACAGTTTGACGTTCGAGTTCAGAAAAATCATCCAAAATTGACGATCGTTTGCTCAAAAATGACTATCTTTATGTGACACGACCTGAAACTGTTATTCTATTAAAGAAGAACAGAAATAAGACCAATAAAGGGCGCAAAAATCTGGCCACGTGACAATTATGAACTGATTCGCCTTTGTTACCAATTATCTGCAGGGCAGCACGAGCAGGAAGCACGAGCAGGAAGCACGAGCTGGGGCATGAACCCTTGAGTAAACGAGTGCGGGTCGAACGCCCCAACCATCCGGCCAACCAGGCGGGCCATCAGTGGTTTAGTGAACACCAAGACTACATTGATACGGAGCTCTTATCTTGTACACTACCAAATAGCAAAGCTTTGCACGGCCGCATATGAATCCAAGCAGCACGTAGAAGTCCATCACCTGGTGAACCAAGGTTTGTGGCCTGCAAGGTGACATGAGGGTGAAGGGCACTACATCATGTGATGCTGATGCGTCAATAAACTATTGACTTAGTAGCTAAGTCGCTCAGTTCGTAGTCGCTGGTGATGGACTCGCACCCCAGGACTTCCGAATTCTCACCATGGCCAGTGGCGTGTGGGTATAGCTTGATGAATCCTTTAAATATCGTATCAAATCATCTTCCATGTTAACTGATGAAGTGGTCTAGTTTTGGAAATTGTTACTTATCAAATAATGTAACGATAAAACATGATCTTTATAGAGTGATAAAATGAACTTCTAATAATTGTCCACATCACTTGCATGCGTGATTGTGGTCGGAAATTTCGTGTCAAAGAACTACGAAACCCGACAGATCAGAGTTGCTGCTCAATAAACCGTGGGCACTGACCTCTAGCATAGCTATGGGTAGCCACTATGCGGGGGAAGCGCCAAATATTTCCCGTGCCGACTGCACTGCCCAGGCAGGACACGATAGAGCCGATAGTAGAGCTGAACATGGATTTCTCCGGCGGTGCAACTCGCACCTCCACGTCAGCTGTGCTGTCACCGGAGAAGGCGGACTGGAAGACGGAGAAAGTAACACAGAAAGAGGGAGAAGAAGGGAATTAAATTTACAACTGAAAGAGGTTTGGGTGAGGTTTTCATTTGAAAAGAAGTTGAATTTTACAGGTCTGTCACACTGAAGTTCGAAGTTTTGTTTGTTGACTTAGAACAGCCCGTATAACACGTTGGGTCATTTTAAAGCGATCGATTATTCCTAGTAGTCCAATACTAAAGATAATGTGATCAACATATGCACTGAAATATTTTGTCCTAAGTGATAGCGAACGTAATCAATGAACAACCAACCAACATCTCTTGCCGTTTAAGGGCAGTCAACATCCAGAATGGAAATTTACGTGGCGAGGGGTCAGTGCCTAAACTGTTAAACTAACTTTACCAGATTTGATCGATATGTTGATTTGCAACCACGGGACTTTTGTTGTTCACGACAATGATGGGAATAAAAGAGGATAAGTCGAGACAATTTAAAATATTTTCTTCTTAATCAAGGATTATTTGTCAACTACGTATATTCAATAATCGCTAAATAATTCATTATGACCCAAAACCGTAGTTATCGTGATTTCAGAATTGATTTGGGGATTCGAGCAGAATTTTATGACCGTCTTATGAATGTGCCTGACCGTTTGACTGCCACTTGGCCAGTCGTCATCCAGCTGAGCGTAGGAAATCCTAGATTGATTGTTGAATGTCTCATGAAGATGTTTGACGTTTAACTTTATGGTCTCCCACTCACTCATCAATAACGAATAGATAGCACAAAATGATCAAAAATGGCAAATAGCACCACTCAAGTATCACTTCTTTCTACACTATCCAATCATATTCCATCATATGACAATAAACAACTAACAAAATGATGAATTCACGGGAAAACACTTTGATCTAATGCTTGCTTAAGTACGGGTACAACCAACGCTGACTTCTAGTTTTGTTGCCCGCCGTTGCCCCTGCGAACGACAGTCGTCCTCCAGATATTGTCACTCCTCTGGGCGTGTGTATAGACCTGGTCAACGTTCACATCAACAGGGCAACCGCTCGTGGGGATTCATAACCGATTGGGTTGACATAGCGGATCAGCAAGTTAGTCTTCCTAATTTGTGACCATTTCTGGTATGTATTAAACCCAAATGGTATTTGAAAGCTGGTTATGAATAGCCTTCGACATTCCCGGAGTTCGAATATCGATTTCCATCTGCGCGTTAGTGGTTCCAAAAGTGTTTATCAAAACCTCGTGTTACAGACATTATCTGTTCAGGTCTATTTAGAACATTTATTTTCAACAGCGGATACTGGGAAAATAATGACTCGATCCATCCGACCAGCGCATCCTGGCATCAACCGCCTATCTTGGTTTCGATTCTTTAATTACATTGATCGCGGAGAGAAGTTGTGCCGTCAAAAATCATGGCCAAGTATTGGGACATCCTGACGCTTTCCTCAAAATACGTCTTTTATGCAAGTGATGAGTGCAAGCAAGATGCTAGGACTGAATTGTTTTCAAAATGCTTCTATTCCTTTTCTTATTTGTATTTTTTCTGTGCATGCTATTCCTTCATGCAGATGCGTTTGAAGTGGATGATTAGACCCCGAATGGGAAACCAGCTCGCGACTCCCAATAACGTCATGCTGAGCATGTTATAGTGCCGAGGAAAAATGGTTAGGTGCAATATCATTGTGTGGTGATGTTCAACGAACCGCTGACAGCCTCCCGTTGTAGGGTCGTTGCTGAGGTATTCGACTCAGTCGTTTGTCTCGGATTCAAGTCCCAGCTGAGTGGTGTAGGTATACACTGTTGACGGTTCTCAACAAGAATACAACAGCTGTACAGTATTTCCATGGTTTCTTGGTGGTCACTTGAGTGCTAATTTTACGTAGTGATTAATTTTGTGAACATACAAAATCTAAGACCAACACAGACCAAATGAGGAGAAGGACACAGCTTGTTAGTCCGTCTCTTCCGGTCCTGAGCTGAGAGTAAAATTATCCAAATCACAAAGACATCGAAGTTTTTCCTTCTAGAGAAGGTGAACGGTTATTGAGCGCTTTGGGGAATCCTCGTCTGCTCATGTACGCATTATTGAGCATGCAAACATACATATGTATATGTGTATTATATATTTAACATTCCGGCTAGAGATTGTATCCGGTAGCCTATAGTCGCCCTCTGTACAAGAGCGGGCTGAGCACAGACTTTGCTTTTAGAGGTTGCTTTTGCATCGACTGCGGTTTTATCATTCAATGGATTCTCCTTTGGTGTACACGCACACCACCCCATGCTCATGCGCTGTTATTATCAACCCTGCCAATCGTCCAGGTCGTTTATAAATCCAGTACAAATAGTGATAACTATGCACATCGTCTGAAACTGTAAATTTCTAAGACTCCGTGATTAGAACTCGGGGAAGAATGATCGATTAGTTCGGTAATGCAATACAGATTGATCTGTTTGACTTGAATAGGAACGCCACTGGTTTCCAAAAGCCTACTGTCTGTTTTTTCTTCGAGTAAAATTAAAGCCTTCTAGTTGGAATTCCCGAGTCCAAACTTCGTGTGCAATAATGGATAGGCACCACTGATGAGCCATAGTGAAAGCGAAAATCCAGTCTGGTTCATTTTGAATGTAAGGTGAAATTAAACTCTTTGCATGACTTTGGCACAAACAGGAAAAAACAGTCCAGTATATAATTTGTTTTCACAGTCGCTTTATGTGATTTTGTACGCATCCACATAATCCCACGTAGTTCAATCGTGTTTCTTTTAACACGGGCACAAAACCAGGATGGTTGGACAGAATTCTAGTTACTTGAATTTCAGTGGGTAATTGGAATGGTAATTGAACGAAAAATTCTTGCCAAATTAATAGAATGATCAGTTGGCCTAGTTTGTGTTTCGATGCTTGCGTGTGTATGCACATTTGCTCGTTTATGAGTGTGCAAGCCCGAAGCAAAACAGTTTACAGAGTCAGAGGCCATATGGCCTCGGCTCCTGGCGTCCACGTTTATAGTGAGTATGCGGATGTGTACACACATACCCATCAACCCACGCACCAACGGAAACATTCAGTATCAAAATTTTTTCAACAGAATATGAATAGACATTCCTTTTAGTCCCGATCGATTGATGGATATATTGCCTAAAGTGTTTGGTGCAGTAAAACAGTTCAAGTGAACTAGGCCCGTATGGCAAGAGTGAGAATATCAGACGTACGGGATGTTGTCAAGTCCCCTCCAAAAGTCCAAACTAGCGAACAAACCTGGCTTTCACACTATGATCAGAGAAGAAGAGTTCTGGTCCATTTCCTTCTCTTCCGATTATTTAGATGGCATACTGACATACAGACTCTATACCAACTGGTGATTGTTCAGAACTGTTATAGTAATACCGTTGTGTTCGTAATGAAGGTAATCACAGAGATGTGAAGTAAAGTCGTTAGTTCAGAAAGCGCATGACCTAACCCCCGGTCTAACACTTAGAAGGCAAGCTGCACATGTAGAAGAGTAGGCAAGACTCCGTATCCTTCCACGGGCAATCTACACGGACAAATGACAACCGGGAGCAGCGATTATGCAAACGAAACAGAACTAGGTCAGGTCAGTGAGTCACGTGCGCGCTTGCATTTACAAAGATTTTATTCCTGTGTCCCACTGATTGGTTACTGAGACACCATCCATGAGTACGTTTACTTTAGGGATGACTGATGGCTTAGGCGTTTGGCCAGTAAATAAGAACATAGTAAATGCAGCAATATTGACGATCTTTCTTACTTCTTTTAGTTACCCCTGAATAATGTGTAAAAATTTCTGGACTGAAGCAGGGGTGAATCAAAGGCTGCAGAATCAACGCCTGAACACAATATGATCCGAATCCCGGATCTCTAGGTTTGAGGATCATGATGCTAGTGGTCTTAATACTACCCTGTAAAGTAAATAACTAGTTCTATTATCTAATGCAAAGGCATTTGAGAGCTAATTGTTATAGCTGGGGTCATGGATTCCGGGCTTAACCAGGCTAGGATCCCACCTACGTTTCTTTGTCAGGTGTTATAGATCAGTTCACCTATGAGGTTTTGCCAAAATGTGCAGGACACTTCGTTTACGAATCCTATTTTAGTACATTCTGCCATAAACTGGTTAGCTCCCAGCGACTGAAAATGAAGGTGCTGTCAGATTTCAAACTCGATGGGAATTACTTTGAAAAACGAGCCATACTTCCACGGCGCTTACGACCTGGATCCAACAGACTACTCTGCCGCTGACGTCCGAGTTCAAGCCAGAAAGTTACTAAATTTGTAAATTATTTGTTCATTGCTTATAGTTACCAACCGGTGGTAGTACGGTCAATATCATCACTATTAGTAGTAATATCAATAGTAACAATAGTGCTTGACTTTTGTTTTAGTGACGACGGTAACATGAGTTAGTATCGCAGTAACCATGATGATAACAATAAGGTTATTAATAACGTTAATAGAAATATAAATGGTTATGTCCAGGGTTATTGGCGAACGGATATTATGGACTAGCAAACGTCATGTAATGAGCACACAGAGAACCGATGGATGTGAATTGGTGGATTGTTCGTTCCCCACATTTTCCTGGTACTTTATTCAGCCTTTCAAGCGTCGAATTAGCCCAAATGATAGCGTATGCTTTGCCTAAGCTAACATAAGGCGTCTCACTTCTACTGTTAGGGATCTTGACGAGGATATGAGGTTCCATGGCACCTTTTCCTATAGGGTTGGGAGAAAGCAACATCTACAAAATTTTGGAATGCAATAGAAGGCAAATAGTCTCCAAGTTTTTATGTAATGAGATTTCCCCTCCCAAATGAGCTCTCACTGAATTTTTCTTGCAGAATACCCCTTAAATGGTGATATCATTGATTCCATAGCTTTGGGCATGATAGCTCGGTGAACTGCGGTGCTCGAACGTTGGTGCAATCTTACTACTTTCCCATATACTACAACACCAAGAAAAATTGCCCCTGTTGTGTCTTCGGTGTCCTACGACTGTTCAGCTAATCTCCCCCGAATGACCTGGAGTTCAGCTTTCAAGTCGCAGCGCGTGCTCCGTAGGGGGACATCGGTTTGACTGCGTAAGTGTCCATGCTAGCCCCATTTGGATCGACCTAGTAGAAAAAATTGAATTTTGTCGGTTAAATGGTTGGGATGTCAACCATTGTTACAGCCTGGCATAAGCTATTTGATCTTTCATTTCAAACGCATGTTATTTGCACATCCCTACGGGTCGACACGTGCCCTAATGAAATAAGCCTACTAAGCTGGCCAGTGTTTCAGGCATTCAGCTGATGGTGATTAGATTCACATCAAACACTGACAGATGAAGTTAATATCTCTTTAGTAGTAGCAGATTGAATGTATTGATGAAATAATTCACCATGTGATATCATCGCTCAACTCACCATATAGAAACCATGGAAGCACTGTATAGCTGTTTCATCCTTGTTAGGAATTATCAGCAGTGCATATCCATCGCGCCCGAACTGGGACGCAAACCCGGGTAGAACGAATTTGAGTTGAACGCCTTAGGCATTAGGTTACTGGACATGCTCTGAACGGTTTGTTCAACTTGACCACATGAGCACGTTGCACCTATCCGTCACTGATTTGCACGGTTACTGTCCGTTAGCTAACAGCGATCGACCCCTACTGATAGATGATTTCTCTGCAGGTAGCCTAAGTACGACCAAGGCTTTGGATATGACCTACAGAGCTTGATTACTTGATACATTTTAGTAGTAGGAGATTGAATGTTTTCAT
>LUCM01002019.1:60241-93076 GCA_008360955.1 Fasciolopsis buskii | reverse complement strand
GGTGAACTGCGGTGCTCGAACGTTGGTGCAATCTTACTACTTTCCCATATACTACAACACCAAGAAAAATTGCCCCTGTTGTGTCTTCGGTGTCCTACGACTGTTCAGCTAATCTCCCCCGAATGACCTGGAGTTCAGCTTTCAAGTCGCAGCGCGTGCTCCGTAGGGGGACATCGGTTTGACTGCGTAAGTGTCCATGCTAGCCCCATTTGGATCGACCTAGTAGAAAAAATTGAATTTTGTCGGTTAAATGGTTGGGATGTCAACCATTGTTACAGCCTGGCATAAGCTATTTGATCTTTCATTTCAAACGCATGTTATTTGCACATCCCTACGGGTCGACACGTGCCCTAATGAAATAAGCCTACTAAGCTGGCCAGTGTTTCAGGCATTCAGCTGATGGTGATTAGATTCACATCAAACACTGACAGATGAAGTTAATATCTCTTTAGTAGTAGCAGATTGAATGTATTGATGAAATAATTCACCATGTGATATCATCGCTCAACTCACCATATAGAAACCATGGAAGCACTGTATAGCTGTTTCATCCTTGTTAGGAATTATCAGCAGTGCATATCCATCGCGCCCGAACTGGGACGCAAACCCGGGTAGAACGAATTTGAGTTGAACGCCTTAGGCATTAGGTTACTGGACATGCTCTGAACGGTTTGTTCAACTTGACCACATGAGCACGTTGCACCTATCCGTCACTGATTTGCACGGTTACTGTCCGTTAGCTAACAGCGATCGACCCCTACTGATAGATGATTTCTCTGCAGGTAGCCTAAGTACGACCAAGGCTTTGGATATGACCTACAGAGCTTGATTACTTGATACATTTTAGTAGTAGGAGATTGAATGTTTTCATGAAATAATGGCTAAGACGTTCGACTCAGAATCGTTCGTCCCGGGTTCGCGTCCCAGTTCGGGTGCGGTGGATATGCACTGCTGATGATTCCTAACATGGGTGAAACAGCTGTACAGTGCTTCCATGGTTTCTTTATGGTGAGTTGAGCGATGATAACACATGGTGAGTTATTTCATGATATTGATGTCATCAAACATCGTGATTAGGTGGGTTTGAAGGGGATAAAAGAAATCGGCTGTCGAGTTTTCTGGATAAATCTTTGCACATACACGTGTACACCCTCGCATAATCGTGAGTCTTCCAACAAGACTTGTGACGGGGCGCTTGAAATAGTACTCGGAAAAACCCAACGGAGCAAGAATTCAACAATAGATGGACGAAGAGCGTGCAGTTAGATGAAATACGTCTTTGTGGAACCAAATTCAGTTGGACAGTCTGATTTTGATTCGCATGCATTTTGTCCCGGGAAAAAGCATGATGTCAACGTGTGAGTCAATGGTCACACTACTTTGGTCATTTTCCACGGCGTTTCCTCTAATCAAGTCCGAGCCACAAGTTGAAATTACCAGCGCACTCTCCTATCACCCCTCTTCCAAGACCTACTGTACCAAGACCATCCGAAGGCCTTGGGGGGTGATGTAATAAGCCTCACAATTGTTTATTCGACAAAATCACACCAATCACAATCAGGATAGGGTCCAAGCAGCTGCATATTCATCATGCCCAAATAAAAGGGAAGAGACGTATGTCTGTAATTGTTGATGAAAAGGTGACAAAGAAAATTAGTTGTACTCTAATGTACTGGACCTTTGCGTACGAAGGTGTTCGCATTTCAGACGTAGTTGTGATAAACCTAAGCCAGAAATCGACCATGGCTAGGCCCGTCACGTGCCAAGCAATCACCACGACAAAGCTATCAGAATGAGTGTATCCTAGTTTGGAATGTGGAACACTCTAATATGTTCAAAAATGAAAGCTTCTCTGTTGGCAAGCTTCAACCAGAGAACACGGATTCTTTCTCCAAGAATGTCTAACAAGAGAAATGTCCTGCTCAAAAGTGGAAACTACAGGTCAATGATTAATATGTGATCCGAAGACCCAATTTCAATGTTGAGCATATCACGAAAAAAGAGATGGAATTGCTTGAAATATCACCGGCAAGACTGGGAATAATTTCAGATAGCAGCTATTGAGACGAACAAATTATAGTCGAAATAAATGATCTTTTGACGGGATCGATTAAAGACAGGGATATGCGACGGGACATGGTGAAATTTCAAATCGTCCAAGCGTTATTACTGTCAAACAAAAGAGGATACATTAGGATAAATGGTTGCGCTATCCTGCGTTGTTTAGCTGACAGTGGACAATCCCGGTAACCGGCTTCACAACAGTCCTAGCACCATCAAGGAGTAAGAGAAAAATTATGATGAAAATTTTTGATGACTACTAAATCATCAGCAATCTGACCATTAAAATCAAAAATATGTATGCACTGGACTTTTGTACAAACTTTCTTCTTGCTTCAACTTTGACCCACGCTTCCCGGTCATTTTACTTTCATAGCCTTATCAGATTTTGCTTCATTTTACGCATTCTGACATATGAACATATTTATACCTGGCCCTCAGACCAGATTTAATTTCAGTCGGTTGTCAAGCTACCGAATTTGAGGCAATCATTCACTCGTGAAAAAAACAAAAAGAAGGCTACACATTTTAGTTTGTTCTACCCGGAGATTTATGCGTGAATTTCTAAGAGGCGATCCGTCGAAAAGGGACTTCTTCAAGTTCAAAGCGTTTTCGTGTTCATAATGGACACATGGCAACACAAAACATCTCGTGGTCTTTGAATAAGAAAACTAACGAAAACTGTGCCTCACCGTACCACATAACACAGTGAAACTCATCTAGCCACTCGAGTAAAAACAAATATAGTTTAGATTAGTTTGATCGTTTTTCACCTCTGTAGGCCTCTGATCCAAGTTTCAGTCAATCGCCTATAGAGACTTTATGACGACCCCATTCGCACTAACATGGCAGAGAAATAGAAACAAAATGTAGTCCGATCTCGAACCCAACCTCCCTCAGTGCGAAACTAATAGCATGCCATACGCGTACACAAACACACATACGCACAAACACACGCAATAATATAGTGACAGAACCAAAAGTGATCTTTTGTATCGGTAAACAATTTACATACCTCGGAGATGAACTTAGTTCCGTTCCCATTTTTCAAGTCAGAGTAAATAACGGAAACCGTAAACTGTTCATCTTTGTCCGGCAGTCCGTAGCAATCTTTCCCAATGCTACCGTTTTCTTTTTTCCCATTGTGCATGGTTTAAAATATACCCGATCTCTCGTGCCGAGGAGATAACAGAACAGATGGAAGGAGTATGAGAAGACTGACAGTCCAGAAATTTGGGCAAGCTGAATGCGGTTACGAATATGTCTGTGCGTGCCCAAAAGGCGTGACCACCGGTAGTTCTCACCGAGTTCGTCCTGCAACCAGTTTATATATTTCAACGCTGATCCGAATTTTTTTCAAGTGGCTTTTCACGGTCGTCTTCCTCTCCAAGATGCACAATGTCACCCAACAACATAGAATTACACACAAACACAAATACATCACAAAATCAGACGTTTAAGAAAGCTTAATTTTGATTCCGTTATTTGTTGTTCAAGGTTGACGGTTGAGCACTTTGTTTCGATTGGTCTTCTTCTGCCGCCCGATTATGTGAAATCACATAACGCGGGGTTTCGAACACTCATTGAACTATGTGCCCCTGTGCGTGCACACATGCATATACACGTGCACACATACAAAAGGGTTGAAAACAAGCAGATAGAAAGAAATGGTCGGCTACCGTGACAGAATGGTGCAAATTTGACAATTCTGCGTACAGCATATCAAAGTTAGAGAAATAGTTTCAAGTCACGTGGCAAAATGCCTGCAGACATACAAGCTCCTTGCTTTCGTTGCATGTAACCTGTTTGAATGACCTCATATTGGGGACATATCAACATTCCAAAATGAATTCCTCTCCTCACTAACACTGATCATTTCTTCCACTCTGGGACAAGCAATTTCGTGTAGTCAAATTCAGGCAACATCTGCAAATTAGACCTGGATCAAAATAGGTATTTGGTTTTATAACTAAAATGGGGCTAATCTGTGCACGAATGATGAATGTGGCTTCGCTCGAGATAGAAAATAATGCGTCTACTGCCGAAGATTTGGCCACTTTTTTCTCTCCTCATACCCCGGTAAGCAGCACTGCACGATTGCACAGTAGTTTTAGGATATGCTCTTGTGGGATAGGGGATAAAAACTGGAACATCGGAACACAGTCAGCGTAACTGTTGATACAGTCACTAGAAGTCGTTAAGCTGGGAAGCAGGGCCGGAGTATTACGCATAAACTATTCACAATTGTATCGTATTGTTAGTTTGCCCAAATTAAATCAGTTCTTAGTATTTGGTAATCTTCGGTCAAACAGACCCTCTGACAGCAAATAATAGTTTCAGAAATCTATTATATTCAATTGACAAAGACATTTCTGTAAGCAGCCAGCAGATCACAGTTTCGTATAGTTCGATTTCCTGCTATCCTTTGTTTAATCTCGGTATGAGGTCAAAATTCGGTATCATTCGGTTTCGTGAATTGTAGCTGGTCGTCAATAGATCAGACAAGTTGCCGTTTTCACGTACCAAAGCATAAGCTATGAATTGCACGTGCCATTTGACCGACAGATCAAATCACATCCACATTGTTGATTCTATCAACAGACTGTCAACAATGGTTGCCCAACTATTTCGTCAAATCAAACAAATGGAATTTTCTGTGAATTCTCCTTCGTCATTATTATTGTAATATACATTTCCGTTCATCGGTTCGTTTGTTTTTACCAGCACAGTGTTACGTGAAATCAATGCACACCCGAACAAGAAGCGGAGAATTAAAAGGTCTCGTCTAATCGACGATTTTTTGGTCATTGTATTCCGAATTTAACTGTGATCGACCCGGACGTCAAAAGGGTACATTTTCAGAGCAAAAAAAACAGTAGAACAAACCAGGATGATGACAAGAATATCAGACACGGTTGTTCTTGCTAGGAAGATAAAATTTTCCCAAAATCATGACCACTTTCTTATGTGTCTGTTTCGAGGGCGGTAGTACTGTAGCAGAAGTCCGGTATTTCATCACTTTTCAGGGTGATTTAAAGACTCCGTAGCACTGGAAATTTGCAACAACCCTATCAAGTGCACAATCACATCTCATAGGAGTTTTCCGAACCTCGAGATTTCACAATTGTATGGATCGGAAAATGCATGGAACAAAGACACCAGTCACATTGTTTGGCATATAAAACAAGGCTGGTTGACGAGATTCAAGTGGGATCATACATTTCATCTGGGGAGATTATGAGGACCAAATCTGCGGTGTGAGAGTCCCAGCAGACGGCGACAGCGGTGAAAGACAGGTTTTCCGAGTAAAGCTTTCCCCGTAAAATTGATTGTCACATATTTTGATTATTTTATTTATGAATTTTTTTTGTCCTCAAAAAAGAAAACCATGGGGAAATTGTTCCCTGTCCCTTTACAGCTAGTATGATGTCCATCACTCCCCGGGTCTGGAGATTATTAATAAGTTTGTACTTTTAAAAAAACGAATGATTTAACTGTGCCCTCGTTTAAATAGACCGGTATTCAGAGGAAACGACTTAGCTTTGATTACTGACCAGGTTGTTTAGTAAGCAAAATTTTACACTAAGTGAATGACGTAAAATTATTTATCTGTTCACGATCAATCGGTCGTGGGGTATCCATGGATAGATACGCACATCGAAAGTATAGTGTGCAGTGGAAGAACGGGATTGCATTCATTCACTAAAACCAATAGTTTCGGAACTCGGAATATGAAAAAATACCGTTTTGTTTTGCTCGAATCAGTAACAAGCTATAGTCGGGAGACAAAAAAACAAAAAAGAAACCGCAAGAATCACTCGCAATTTCAGCTTGTTTTCGCCCGTGAAGGACAGACATTACCATATGTACTTTGCCGATTTTATCGGATCGGGATTCCGCATACGGATAAAAAAACACTTCGAAATGCACCTTCCTCCACTCCTTTGTTTTTTTAGTGGATGGTCCTTGTTTGTCACGACTCATGGCGCTGCGTCCCAACATTTATTTGCATCCGGCACCCTTGTGAAATTCTATGTGCCATCTTCACAAGACCTGCTGGTAAAATGGATAGGACTCAACAGTGGGCTTCATGTTCATCCTTGCACAATTATCGTTCCTAATATTCTTGCCTAATTTGCGTCCCCGTATTGGGGGCTTTGGGTACACAGTACTGATGGGTTGCAACAAGGATGACACCGTTGTTTAATGAGTGAGTCAGTTGTTTCCCAAAGGTGAACTGATACTAAACGATGAATCACGCAAAACCATACTGTATATAATAGTATTGAAATCTGTCCAGCATATTACCCACATAAGGTTGTCTTTAGTTTTGTTCACTTCCAATGAAAAGTTCGTCCCTTACCAGGTGATCACTGGTCTGCAGCTTCCACTGTCCAATGGAAGAAAGTGGCACTGTATCACGCACTAGTTAGTATTCAATTAAAAGATCGGCCGTCACTTTGGCTAACCGAATGGTCATGATGAGCGAACCGAAATCATTCTTCCTGAGTTCGCTTCCTACTCGGGATTTCGTGAATATGCAGTGCGGATTACTCTCCCTCTAAAATAGGCCATAGAAAACAACCCCGAGCAGTCCGTCTGGAATGCTTGGCAGTGAGCTGAACGTTGTCGTTGCTATCGTTGTTCAGTCAGTTAAAAACTAAGTCAATTATCTGACAAATAGTAGTAAGTTTGTAAATATCATGAGTGAAAGATGTAAGGAGCGTATGGAAAAATCGATGCACTATGGATTGCTTTTTAAATGTGAATGATATAATGCTAATGACACAACGTAGTTGGTAGATGGAATTCGCCAACGTTTCGACTGTCGTGGGTAGTCTTTCACAAGGCAAGATTTATAATCGAATAACTGAGGGAACGTTCAAAATAAAAAAGTGAATTCAATTCACTTAATACGCTAATAATTTTCAACCTACAAAGTCATTAGGTCTAATCCCTCCTCATTCACAATTCTGTTTTAACTTCGACAGGGAGAATATGAAGCATACAGATGCCCGCATTCACGTTTTTAGCCCTACTGTGTGACCTTGTCTGTTTTGTCACGTGAAAATTCAGACAGACACTGTAATGGGTTCGGGGAAAGGGTGACATTCGAAAAAAACGTGGTCAAACAGTAAAAATGTATGTTTTTTCACGTTCGACATTAAGAACGAACTGCATTTCGACGATCCGGGGCAAACAGTACGAGGGCACCTGTTTTGTTGTTGTGTCCACTTGCGGTCGCCCGTCCTCCGCACTTCCTCACTGATCTATGCCACTGTTTGTGTGGCAGAAAAAAACACTCGTGTTCTGATTATCATTAAAATGGTTTTCATGTCAGAAGTATTCCTTTTTTCTAGTCACGGGGAAAAACCTAAATGATTAACAATTTGTACACTTTATTTTAATACGTCATGTGATCATGATGGATTGAGAGCAATTAGCATATTCCATCTGAAAAACGTTTATGGATTTATTGTTATTTTATCGCGGTATGCTACTTAGTTCGTGACTAAACTGGTTTGGAATCTAGTCGGAAATGTGTACTCAGACTGTATCAAATGTAAATAGTACAATCCGGTTCGTTATACAAATCCAACCGGACCCTTTGTGTTCAGTTGCTTAAGTGTAGTGTTTTCCCGGGGTCCCCTCGGGTTAGAAGAATAGCCGTCAGGAGTGATGAGTACAGTTGGCACGTTAGCAACAAACTCATCCCTGACAGACTGGAAATGAAAAAGGTAGGTACGTTGAGTCTGGAGAGCCGGAAGAATAGTAAAATAAAGTGGTCGTTCATCAATGCAGCCTGGAATGTTCGGCCTCATTAACCAGTTAGGAACATGCGGTGTTGTTCAGGCTGATACGATCAGGTGGCTGTACCGTCAGAGCTTTAAGGCCGCGGTTGATCACCAAACATGCCTGTGAGAGAATGGTATTGTAATTGGCATTGCGCCTGAATCTGATAGAGCGATTGCGTTGGTTACTGAAGTTTGTGCAACGCTGGACCCAGTCAGACAAATCACGATCAATAAACAGGCGTGGAAGTAACCCGACCGCGCCAGACATCGAGCAAGTGCAAAACGTGAAATCACAGTGAGACTGAGTCATCGCGTTGATTGACATCGGCCAGCCAACATAGTGATGTGATGGGAAGGAAAGAGTGCGGATAGGCTAACCAACGAGGATTTATTTTGAACTGAACCAACCAATAAGAATGAGCGGTCCAGATAGGACAGAGAGCGCTGTGCACTGAATCGTGTGAAATGCATCGAATAAGATGGACCAACGAAAGCGCGACGCGGACAACGGATGACATAATGGCAGTCGGACGAGCACAATAATACAAGCAAAGTAACCCATAAATGTGATTTTATTTATTAAACGAAGTATTCTGTGTACCGACTGACTTTATTTGCTCTCGTTTGAGATAGGAGGGAGATGGACCTAGAAATAGGAATGACATTTTGAAGAGCAGAATACGGTACAGAGAAACGACGATAAACGATGCTGTCAATTCAAGGGACTTGTCTGGTCGCATGAAACCTAGTTTTACTACCCCAATTGAGCGCAAAAGAAAAGACAAATGAACGTTACAAAGCGTAAAGACAGTAATTTTGATGTCAATCAAAACCATTTTGGTCTCTATGAGGTCAGCCGAAACTTGTTGCTTGCCTAAAAATCGTCGGTGGTATCCATCGCCGTTTGCAATCAGTTGTTCCTACTATCTCTAGTAAGGGCATATAAGTCACGCAAACACAAGTCTCGTTTTGGCAGGAAACTCTATCATATTCTGGAAAATAACCACTGCATACTCGTGCTTGTGTGACTGGCGCAATTCATTGACTTTCCCAGTCAGTGCTCGACTGGTCCTCTTCGTCTTTTAACCTTTAACCTGAAACAACTTAAATTTATCTGCCCTGAGGAGAGACAGCTCATGTTTACCGACTGGCAGGCTCAGCATACGGCTTATTTGGTTAGTTTTTGTACAGCCATACCGTCCTGTAACTGCACAATGTCACTTCGCAGCCGGCAGGTAACGAGATGCAGCGGTTTCTTTTCTGGCAGACCGCATCCGCTTTACTAGTTGAATGCGATTCAGTGATGCACAACAGCTGACAGACAACAAAATAGCTTGGTTTGGATTCGATACAGGCGCTGAGTCACAGTTATTGAGTAGGGAATAGTGAAACTACTGACAAACATTGTCTGTGCCACTCGTGGGACGGAACCGGTCATTGTTTATTTGTAAGTACTCTGAGGTACTTCAGGAGTATCGTAAAGTGCAAGTCATCCCGTCCAAGCCCAGTACCTGCAGGGGCATAATAAAGCTTCCGAGAATGGTTCACTTGCTCGGATAATTATCCCATCCGTCTTGTTCGTGAGGTTGTCGGTATTTGTACAAGGGGCTATCATGTCGCCCGTATACGATGTGTATCTATCGGTGTACATGGACACAAGTGCATGCACGGATACACAGTTGATCGACTGACAAACGGACGCTTGCGCCGACTAGTATTGTCATAAGCCTTCTCGAACAATTATGATAGCTTGAACGAGCACTGTCTCTCGAGACTAGGGACAAATGAGTGACACAGTAGAAGAATCTGCGGTACAGACGATGCGTATCATGATGGACAAGGAAACCGAGAAGAAAAATATCCCTGTAGGTCAATCGATTTCCTGGTTGGACATGACACGATTTTCCGTTCACAGGTGTATGCCACCGAATGTGATATACGAACAGCAACACCTCTATGGGGCCGAAGGTCATGAGGTATATTTCCACAATAATACTTAATGATTACAGCATATCAACTTCACAGCATTGTACAGTATACATTATATTCACTCGTGGCCATCGATCCACACCAATAAACGGCTACCATTTTAGGGGATTGTCTGTTCTTTCAAATTAGTCAACGGTTTTTTTATTTCATTGCCTGCCCCGTCCTTCTGCCTTTCATCACTGAAAAAATGTCAGTTGACTCTTGATCTTGAGCAGTTTCGATAAGGCGACTTGATGACAGATTAGTCAAGTAAGCAGCAACTAAATGTAGAAAATTTCGTACTCAGCATGAATAAGTCAGCTCAAATGAGACCCCGGGGTGTGCGACTGCTCGGGACTTGCAAAACTGCTAGTGTAATTAGTCGATCGAACTAGTAGTTTTGATTCAGCTCAACAGGTTTCGGTGAGAAACAAAAATGGAGGAGGCTGGTGACATCATACTCGCCCCCTTCAACGTCATCATTGAAATCGCCATCCTTATCATTATTATTACTATCATCATTCCAACCATCATTATTCGATTCAGGGACATCACATGATTAATCTTCATCCGCGTTTTAATCAATATGCCCGGTTCTTTGTCCTTTTTCATCATGCAGTGTTCCTCGACGTCCGCTGGATCCACTGGAACTCGATCAAATAGCCCTACAGCCAGTCATCTTCCAGTGACACGATAATCTGAGGTATATGATCATAGCCAACCGTTTGTCTAGGTTGTGTATGAGCCAGTGGTTTATAGACTGCTGACAGTGAAATAGTATTTTCACATCCAAAGGGCTCCAAAACCCAACATTCAGCCAATCGTTCAACTCAAGTAGTAAAATAACTTTAGGCGAAAAATCGCGCCAGAAATAGAAAAAAGTTGATGAAACCCTCTTTGACTGCTTTCCACATAAATTCCAAGCTACGACTGCAAAGTTTGCCGACACCAAACAAATCGCATATAGAATAAAAAGACAATGATATGCAAACTCTAGCCAAATGGGCAATGTGTTTATCATCCACCGAAACTTTCTGGTATTCGCTTGACCTTGGTTCAATGAGAAAAGAACATTCTAAATTGGTCACAAGATAGTTATGAAAAATGCATCTGCTATTAGTCCTGTGAGTGCTTTGGCACTTGGAATGTTTTGCTTTCGGAGCTGATAAAATGCGATGCAAATGGAGACACGTGCTTCCTCGTTTCATTGCCAGCTTGCTTTAGGACTCCACAAGGCTGGCGCGAGAGTTTTGAGGAACTTGGAGATGATATGTCTCGTAAAAATGACCTGTTTGAGTACCGTTTGTGATCCGCGATGTTTTCCGAACATGGACTTGGAAAATTATAATCAATAGTTCCTTTAAAATGTGGCATTGATCGACAGAATCCGTTGGTATTGATCATTCCAGCCACTGGGACAGGTAACAATCTGAACAGCTGGTTGATTCCTGAGAACAACCGAAATGTGCACTGGATTGCCTGTCATACATCTCACTTCCACGTACAGTTCAGAAGCATGACACCACTTGCTGTTTGCGTCAGACCAAGACGGATCTGACGAGGATTATGTCTGGGAAATGTTTATTATCAAATTGTAAAAAGGATTCAACCGTCTGAATTTGAAATACCGACTACGGACGAGAACGTAATGGGAATACAGCGGAACACCAACTACCTTCATGGGAAGGCACACAAACTGCCATAGGGGAGAGGAGACATAGAGGCGGGAAGAGCGAATGCGTCAGGCCGGAAATAGCCACGTATGCCACTGGCAAATGTGTACGTTCGGTCATCAACTTAAAATAGATTTAACCACTATTATTCGGTTCCATCTGTCTGCTGTTCTTAGAATTTAACAGCCCACTTCTTTGCTCTGGCCGGAAGCGGCTTGCAACATATATATATATATATATATATATATATGTTGNCCACTGGAACTCGATCAAATAGCCCTACAGCCAGTCATCTTCCAGTGACACGATAATCTGAGGTATATGATCATAGCCAACCGTTTGTCTAGGTTGTGTATGAGCCAGTGGTTTATAGACTGCTGACAGTGAAATAGTATTTTCACATCCAAAGGGCTCCAAAACCCAACATTCAGCCAATCGTTCAACTCAAGTAGTAAAATAACTTTAGGCGAAAAATCGCGCCAGAAATAGAAAAAAGTTGATGAAACCCTCTTTGACTGCTTTCCACATAAATTCCAAGCTACGACTGCAAAGTTTGCCGACACCAAACAAATCGCATATAGAATAAAAAGACAATGATATGCAAACTCTAGCCAAATGGGCAATGTGTTTATCATCCACCGAAACTTTCTGGTATTCGCTTGACCTTGGTTCAATGAGAAAAGAACATTCTAAATTGGTCACAAGATAGTTATGAAAAATGCATCTGCTATTAGTCCTGTGAGTGCTTTGGCACTTGGAATGTTTTGCTTTCGGAGCTGATAAAATGCGATGCAAATGGAGACACGTGCTTCCTCGTTTCATTGCCAGCTTGCTTTAGGACTCCACAAGGCTGGCGCGAGAGTTTTGAGGAACTTGGAGATGATATGTCTCGTAAAAATGACCTGTTTGAGTACCGTTTGTGATCCGCGATGTTTTCCGAACATGGACTTGGAAAATTATAATCAATAGTTCCTTTAAAATGTGGCATTGATCGACAGAATCCGTTGGTATTGATCATTCCAGCCACTGGGACAGGTAACAATCTGAACAGCTGGTTGATTCCTGAGAACAACCGAAATGTGCACTGGATTGCCTGTCATACATCTCACTTCCACGTACAGTTCAGAAGCATGACACCACTTGCTGTTTGCGTCAGACCAAGACGGATCTGACGAGGATTATGTCTGGGAAATGTTTATTATCAAATTGTAAAAAGGATTCAACCGTCTGAATTTGAAATACCGACTACGGACGAGAACGTAATGGGAATACAGCGGAACACCAACTACCTTCATGGGAAGGCACACAAACTGCCATAGGGGAGAGGAGACATAGAGGCGGGAAGAGCGAATGCGTCAGGCCGGAAATAGCCACGTATGCCACTGGCAAATGTGTACGTTCGGTCATCAACTTAAAATAGATTTAACCACTATTATTCGGTTCCATCTGTCTGCTGTTCTTAGAATTTAACAGCCCACTTCTTTGCTCTGGCCGGAAGCGGCTTGCAACATATATATATATATATATATATATATATGTTGGATAATGATTTTTATTGGGTTCTGGCCGCTGAGGTTTGTGTTCAGATCGGAGGCTTTTCATCACCCGTCAAAATAACATTGTCATTGATTGTGCCCAGTTGGTGGTGTTCCTCTGTCAGCAATTCCGACATTGTTCACGAGGGCCCCAAGGCCACTACAACACATCAGAATAGAGAAAACATGGACAGAACCACTTTTTGAGAGCTTCATAAGAAGAAGAATAGCGAGAAATGAAACAAGGACCACAAGCAAACAGAAGGATAACTGTGAAACTCCTTCAGCCAAAGGATAATGCTGTTGCTTGTTGGTCAGCCAAACCTATGAAAAACTACTTTCAAAACCAAAACCCAACTCATAGATGAGAACGGAAAAGTTTCCATATGAAAATTTGGGGTCAAGTGATGCCATAAATACAACATCCATCAAACCGAGAAAAAGAATTTACTCCAATACTCCAAAAATAAACATATCGAACTGGATTATTTGCGTAGTCAATTCAACCAAAGAAGTAGGCTGAAAATCATTGCTTCCAGACTCTATCATAAATGTGAACTCTTTACACGGAAATATCCATGAAACTGAGTCCCCAGTGATCCACATCCTAGAAATGGGGAAAATGGTATGCGGCTGAAAAAGTCTAACTATTCAAGCCAGACATCCGTCCTCCAGAATCAAATATAAAGTTAGCACAGGCGAAGCAAAAAAATACAAACGTCTCGATACGGGCCCAAGGTCATCGCAGGGGTTAAAGGTTAATACTAATTGAGAAGGTATGAATGTAAAAGAATACGGCCAGCTGCACAAGCGCAGATGATCTCACGCCGACGCACGACTACAGTTGGAATTTGTTTCGAATCAGCAACGCAAGCATTCCGTGAGAGGCGTAGGGGCAGTTGGTCGAGACACTAACAATTAAGATGCTGCATATAGTATAGAAGAGTAGTAATAAATTTTGAATTGCAAAACATGGAAGTGGTCTTCTATTCTAGACTACTAAAACCACATGTTCAGACGAAAAAACAACCCGGGGATAATACCGACGTCGATGGATGTAAATGTTAGTTTTTTGTTGATTCATTTACTGAGATAGAAAGTGTTTTCTAAGACAAAAAACGGAAAAACAGGTCTATTTCTTTTTTCGTCTTGTAAAACTTCAATCCACCCAATCCCCGTCTCTACTAATTCTAATGAGAAATAAAGATTCACTTAATTAACCAAACCAATTTGCTTCTTTTGGTCACCACATAGTGATCGATTAGTTCGTTCCCTTATTCGGCCCATCAATATTACCTGGAGTTTCGATGCAAAATAGTTAAAAACATTGCCTCATATAGCAAATAACACATGAAAACAGTTTAAGCGATTTTTCCCAGATTGTATCAGGAAATCCTGGTGTGGTATTGAGCTCAGGAACGTCGGTTCAAAGTTTACAACGAGTACAGTAACTGATTCCTTATCACCTAGGGAATAAGCAGTTAATATAAATGGTAAACAAACAACGACCATGTCAACGAATCATAGTTGAGGCTCTTCTGTGGACTTCAACGAAGAGCTTCCATGCATGCTCCTGATACTTCTAGTTAGATTCTGGTAAGATATATATGCAGTTATTACACCAATCTGTGTACATATCATGCGCCATCGGGATCACGGTGGAACAGGTGAAAGCAGTCAGGGACAGAGGAGAGCCAAGGAAACACTATTCGGAGTTCCCCACACACAGTGTAAATCCTCTAGTCTCCTTCACGTTATCTCTCGTCTAGCGCACTCCTCCTAATGTCTCAGTATGATTGGAATTGGGTGTCCGGGGTTCCGAGTTGGTCATAATCCCCAAGCGCTTCTCAAATTGCTCGAAGCGGCCATGCCCCTCTGACAGTTTCTGCTAACTGAGTCGTAAGCACTGCCATCTCGGGATGTTTTCACCAAAAGTGAGTTCTCGATGCTCTCGCTCGGGTAAATCGAAATTTGTTATCGTGTAACAAAAGCCAACTAGCCCCTGATTCTAAACCAGTCACAGAAGGCGCGCGAAGTATACGACACTACGCTTACCGACAATCATGGTGGAAAAGTATATTGGATATCCCAGGTTTCTGGCCCGATTCGAAGGACATATGAGCGGGACAAACAGTCATCATTCCCGAGGGCTACCAGAAGTTCAAATTATCCTACTTCCCTGTTAGATTGAGTCTTATATGCTATGTCAACTTTGGGAACTTTGTCAATTGCGGCTTTAGAATCTGGTAGGATATACGACCGGTGGTTGTATACGAAATACCTTCCATTTTGGTGAACCCGACTTGAAACTTGACAAAATCAGCGATTCTGCATTAACCTGGTATTTTGTTTTCCTTTCTGCTGAATTGAACATTTTAGCAACTTAAAACTACTGCGAAACCTAAGGCATGATATGATAGATTTTATCAAGGCGTCAGCGATGTTCAAACAGGCGGCGTGTTCCCCACAGGATTTTGAGCCAGCTAACGCAGTTCACCTACGAATTGGAATCTCTCCCCATTGAGATTAATGCACCGCTAAGAGACCTTATTGTAAACCCTACTACCAGCTAAAAGGCTCCGTTTTAGCATCAGTTGCCTTCCTGGGAGGAACCGCTTTGGTAGCTTCTAACAAAGCTGAACCTGGTTGCCACTTGGCGCATCTTCGGTCCTTCTAAGTATGTCGGAGAATTGTAACCAGAATCACTCACAGTCCGCCTTCTGATCACTGTGACGGTCGTGTTCAAGAAATCCTTATTGGATGGGGCAGTTTCCGTTCACAGTAGTTTGTACAATCAGTAACATTGCACCAACGTGCCCTGGTTGTGGTTCGCAACTCACAGCATCTACTTAAACAGAAAAAAGAACAATGAATATCTAAGAATGACACAAAAATAATAAGTTGAAGAAGTGTACAAAGGAAGAAAGGTTTCAAATGCGAAAACCCCTAATGACAGTGATGTTGAACAATATGGCATACTGTCTCCAACCTTCGCTTGGGGTATCTCGTGGACCTCAGATCCATAGTTTAACTGGGTCTACAAGAGTCAGTCCACTGGTTTAAGTTCCCATATTTTTTCATATATCACTGACTCCTCTTCAAACTATTACCTGTCTCGAAGAGCAGTGCACAATGAGGCAAGCGTTCCGTGGACAGGCGCAAAACATGGACAAGGTAGCTCTCGTGGCTGATAAGATTGTTACTCGTATCTGCACTGGGCAGACCCCCAATTGCGATGACGTCAAGCAGTCGCTGTGCGTCTCGTACCTTTTAACCCGTCCGTAAGTGTCCATCCTCAAAGGAACATTTACTCGATCTCGCACCTCACCTTAACCTCGTAAATCTCTACCTGGGAAGCTTTCTACACCAACCCACATCCGCCGACCTTCCGTCTCAGCCGTTCCCACCGTACTCCCAGCTAAACCCAAACCTGTTGATCCTTGCTGGTATCATCGGCCATTCGAGCATGAAGTCAAAAATTGTCACAATTCGCGTCTCTGCCGGCGAATTAATACGACCGCACCCGATGAACAATCACAGGTAGGCCGTCTATTTTTTGTACACGATCATCTGAAGAACATTCGGCTGCTAGCCGATGCAGGTGCCCAAAATTCTGTCTTGCTTATCGGCAGTGCCAGAACACCAGCAGCATTGATTCGGCACGGGCGTTTCTGCCTATGACAAAAACCAGCTAAAGGTTTATCCGATACCAAGATGATGATATCTGTTTGCGTTCATACTTGCTGACATTCCTACAGACACGTCCGGGATCGATTTTCTGCATCACATTGAATTACTCATTGATCGAAGTAGGCTGCGGTCAATTGATCCTCCGTCAAACATTGAAGTTGCGGGTTCCAAATATCAAACAGTTTCACAGTGACTCACTAGGATCTTCCAAGATATTTCCAATAGTCGTCGATCACTGAATTTTACCTACTGACTAAACTGCTCGATGAGAAAGGGAGTGATCCTGTGGCACATGGCGCAGTTATTAACGGGCCATCAGTCACAGCTGGAGCTCAGTGACTTGAACGGGACAAATTGGCATTCGGTAAAAATAAGTTTGAGACTTCAACTGCTAATGATATTGTTCGTCATCCTCACAACCCTACAGCCTCACACGGTACACGTACACGGTATCCGTGTTACCCGCGATATCACGGCGTCGCTTCAAGGCACAACTGCATGCTGTAAAACCGACTTGGTAACTTCATACCACCAGAGTCCAGTCGCCACCAGAGAGGGCGAGGAAATTGCTCTCAGGACATCTTTGGTTTGTTTGATTTCTAATATAATTTCCAGTTTGCGCAATGCTGCTCATATATTCCAGAGGTTTATTGATGGCAAAATAAACGCAGAACTTGTGTTCAGCATGACATTACGACCACCTGGCGATTTTTTACTCCACAGAGTCCAGATTTACTAGCTGTACAAACATTTGCATCCCCCTATTTACGCATTAGTGTAATTGTTAATATTTATCCCTGTTGGTTCGGTAGGCAAGCTAACACCACAACCTCGGAAAGATCCATTTCGAGTGATTTATCGTTATAATATGTTCAAGATTGATTTGCTCAGTTTCGTCGATGAAGTTAGTATTAACTGTCTCAGTATCGCACGCGTGGATGATAACGCATTGCTTAATAATACTTGATTTGAAGTAAACCCTGCTCTGCTCTTGACCGCATGTTATGGCCACTACCAAACTTGCAACCATCCTTGGATGTTATGACTTTGGAATGAGAACCTCGTCCAAGGCTCAGGGCAGCAGCTAGTTCACACTGCTGTGACAGCGAATGAGTCTGCGATCTCACGTTAAGTCCAGCAGGATATTGGTTCTGTTGAACTCTGTAATAAGAATACTTCCTCACGTTCATTTCTGCAACACACTACCATGAATCCGTCTCATGTTCTATCTGGGAGGTCTTTCCTGTAGCACGCGGTCGTGATTACTCCAGGGACGATCCTTTAAATATGTGCACTAATAACTCCTGTTTATATCTGCGGCACCAGTGATACTTGTTTTATGTTTATTTCATTTTAGTAATAATATGCGTCGCATCATTTGCGGTTGATAAACCAGTTCTGGTCTTCTTTCGCTCCTATAAAACTCGATCACTCCCTCTGTTCGTTGGTCCTACGAAATACTCCTAGAATTTTGGTCCGATCTATGGGTTCCTGGTTCGTTCTGACCTCAAGAAGTTTTATCTGCAAAAGTTTTGATTCGCTGCGCGGAATTTTCAGTCGTCTTCCTCTACTGTTTGGCGTCCTACAAGACGTTTACGTGCGCTCACATGGTACCCGTACGACCGTTCACACCGAACTGAGCCTCCATTGCACGACTCTCCACTTCCGGATTCAGGTGCAAATTCATCATCGGAAAATTTTCCAGCATTCCAGATTGGTGGGTTCTGTATTGCTGTATGCTGTGTATTCTCAGGCTTTGACGCTTTATTTTGATCTGATGACTTTTTCGCTGTCCGTTTCGTCGGACACGATGTCAGCACAGATCGTCTGGCTTTTCAATTTTAAATGTTTTCCTTTTCGACTGTCACACACCGCTCGGCTAGTTATGTTGTGATTTGTTTTCACATTTATTGTCGCATCGGTGTTAATTCGGCACCATTATGTATAGATTACCCGAATGTGGTTGTTGCCCTGAGTCTGCTCTGTTCGACTGACCACGAAGTTTTCGTCAACTTTCAGTTTTAGAATCTGATAGAAAAGGCATTCGATGTGTGCATGAAGAAAGTCTATAAAGTTACGTGGTTTTGTCAACAGTGCCACAGGGATACGATGAAATTCAAAATTTGGACATCTATTTTGGACATGAAATACAAGAAGTAAAAATTGAAGCACAGTACCAATTTCATAAAATCGAGGGCAGAAATTATTCCAGATTTCAAATTTACCATTCGGAAAGTCGCCTATCATCAACTACACCGGCGGTACCTGGCGGTTTATCGTGAGAAAACTCTTTAGTCACTTACAAACTGAAATGTTATTCTCCTTTCCGCAGATCACGTGGGTGACGATTTCAGTCTTGTGGCACACCTGGAATGAACATCGATGGAGGAGACCAATTTCACGTATTTTTCAAATTTTATGACTTTCAACCAACAACTAGTTTTGTTTAACTACACTTTTAATATCCAGGAGCTGCTTTGAGTGTTATTCGTGTATTCTATTCCAAGCAGTTTAATCCGAGTACCGTTTGTATGAATAATTCATAGTTTGGGTTAATTTAAGGCCACAAGCACCAAACCGCATCTGTCCGACAGGATAAACTAGTCTTTGGTTGATTCATCCGTCGATGAATGAATTGTATCTGTTATTGTCTAGGTGGTTTTGGTGTCGTATATTTTCGTGCCTACAGTGTACTTATTGTTCATTTCATCGAAATGGTTAGGTCATTCTTATAGTATACCGTAATCGAAGCTCACTTATTCTGCTACGTTTATACGTTTCTACATCTTCTTCAAGGCTGGTGCGAGTGGCGTGTTCCAGCGATCACTGATTAGGTGAGATGCTTGTATCGAAGTAGAATTTCAGACATTCAGCAAACTTCCGTCTTACCAAAAGATAGGTGAATGAAACCCGGCATTTTGGGTTTCCAATTGGTCAATGACCGGAAGCTCGAAAATGGTGATCATTTTCCAGGGGCATGTAAAAATTTCGCAGAAGTTTTGGGATATTGATGCATATCATTGTCTCACAGTTTATGGTTTTCCTTGTATAACACTTTGTAAGTGGCAGTTTCCCTTAGCCTTAACAAAGTGGATAACGCGAGATTTGGTTAGAATGGAATTATCATCTTGCATCACACACACACACACACACACACACACACGGGAACACCTTTGGTGCTGTGCACGTAACAGATTATCCTTGTGCGAATTCTCGGCTCTCGATCAAGGACAGTTTAATCAGGTGTTATATTTTCGCGCTTTGATTGTTCATTATCCGCTCGAAGATATCGAGTCAGTAGGGATGAAGCTGATCACTATGTTCGTAATTTACCAAAATCTAGTGAGTTAATTTGCTACCCGTCGGAGTGAAAACAATACCACCAATTTCCGATGCTCTACCTTAGGAGCGATAAAGTAATGTTTACAACTACTATTAACTACTTTCATGATACCGGAGAATCGTCTAAAATCGATAGTATCGCAGTCTCATAGTTCGCTGACTTAGCTAACCGGATAGGGGAGTTCGGGAACTGTTCTTTGCAGGCTACCAAAATGGACACCGTAGTGGTGTTTATATCTTCGCCTGTTAACTTATCTAAACCATTAATAATTTCCTGCTGCTGTTACTGAACAATATCCCCGGTGCATGTTGGTGAAATCGATAATTGGATTCGATTAGGTCTTGCCACCAAAACCAGTCACATACATAAACCCAAGGCTGGGAAGGCGTGGTTCCCACTTTGTATTCAAGTACTTCCAATTATCAATTGGAAGGCTAGAAAATTCGACCCATTGTATTGATTATGAGCTGTTCTTGATATTGCGCAATCAGTAGTCGCTTGCAACAAACGTTTTGACCACTTTTCCCTGTAACAAAATAATCCGGATAGTGAGTTCCGTCATTCTATGAGTGAAAGGCTGAAAAGTGCCAAAACTGTTACGGTTCCAGGCATAAACAACTTATTTCTAAAGTACACATCACAAACTGACAACGAAAAATTAGATGCATGGATCCGATGCGAATCGATGTACTCTTGTTTTCGTGGTCTGCTTTCATCAGTATGAATGTAACGGAGAAAAACGAAAACCGAATATTTCAATTCATTAGCATCGCGTATCAGCCTGCATTACTCAACAAAACATTTAGTCACGTGATTCATGGATATCATCATACAAAGCTTTGGTTGTGTATTTTTAAAGGCAGTGCCTGGGACCTTTTGTTCACTGTCACTATGGCAATAACAGCCCCGTGTTTAGTAGGTCAAAACGTTGGAAACCACAGAAACAAAAGTGCCTGACTGAGATGGCAAACATTTGACAGCCACGGGCGAAAGTATTACTGGTCCCTTTTTGGATCGAATGAATAGGTATTTGAACGACAAAACGATTCATCTCGGCTTTCACAACCATTTACCGTGCACTGATTGATATGTTCTGGTTTTGGTTGCTGCATCAAAGATAATAAAACTTACCTAATTTCTAGCCGCTTCCGTGTTTGCTTTTCACGTAGCGCGGATAACCCCGATAGAACGAAATTTACAGATTTACTACTCATACACTACTTTAATAAGTCAGCTTCCGGCGCTTGTGTCAGTCTCTAAAACTCTCACCCAAGTAAAGTACCATTTGAAGGCGTCAGTTGGAATACATGAGTGTGTCAATGATCAACCTCAAGGCGGAACCATACTGACACTTGATTTCTGAATTGTTAAAAACCGATTTAGAATTATTTAAAACAGTCTCGCTCCCTTTCCAAAAGCAAACGTTTGTCAGTCCTTTCACCGATTGATCGATAACGCAGGAGCCCTGGAATACGCATACTTGAAATAGCAATACGGAATTTGACTAGTCCTGATAAAGCAAAGAGACTACCTGTCAGTAAGGGCTGGAATGACTTTGATTTGAATCACCCAAATGAAGACATCAAGAAGGTCGTAGGAAGTTGGAAATACATTGAAGTTAGTCTAAAAATTCTTTTATGTATGAATGACGAAAAATACTCATTGGGAAAATGTCCTGGTCAATGGTATTTGAGGCATGCCTTTTGTTCTCCTTTATGTATTGCTACAGTTCGTTCTTATGCATGTGGACTTGGGAGGCGGGAATCCAGTATGCGGAAAGGTAACCGAGGATACAAGGTCTTAAAGGTTTCTCGACCCGCTAGAATGACTAAGGGACATCGAACTATTTACAGGGGGCTGCTGAACGAAGGAATAAGTAGTAGTAGCCAAATGCGTATTGGATAAGCACCCTGTAAATACTGCGTACATGACTGTACAGTTTGCGGCAGCCTACTATGGATACCGTCAGACACGCAGAATTCATAGCCCCAGAAAACGTGACACAGAGAAATGGTTTATTCAGAAGAAACTCAGCCAGATAGACAGATATCCCAGGAGGATTCAAACTTTCCCGAACAGGTATCATACACGTAACTGTGTGGTGCACTCGTTTGGACTTGTACCCGGAAGACAAGTGTCCAAATGCAGACCGTGATGTAATGCGAACAACAGCACGAAGGTGGATGGATATGCATTGGGTGTGTCGTGTGTGTCCTTAGGATCACTTCAAGAGTATACGGCAATTGGGTCTTAGTACCTATTGATAGATTACATGGTCCCAAAGGATTTTATCCTAAACAATACATAGTATATGGCTACTATATATGCGATCAAATTTGCTCCCAAAGATTCAAAGTATCAAATCGTCACCAAGAAAAAATATGATTATCTAAACTAAATCATCTAAAAGGATCTGACTGGGAGCAGAAAAAAACCCAAAGGGCGAAAAATTGCGTCCAAAAGAACGTTCATGTTTATTGGCCCTCTAAAGGCAACGCAAATATTTTGAGAGTGAAACACAGAATCAAAGAAGTAATGAAAACAGCCCAGTTATCTACAACTCCAAATATATTACACAAGACAATAGTGTCCTGTGAACCAAATCTGAATAAGCGTAGGAGGTCACTTCACATTCGGTGGTCTGCTTTAAACCTAGTTCCAGTTGCCACTGCATAGACAGGACTAAAAGGAGGCTGCAGTTTGACAGTTAAAGACGTGCATTAAATGGACTGATCGTCTTGATCGATTCAATCGATCCATGTGTGCTAAACTTCGGGTGAGTAACTGAACCGGAAAGAAAAACACGCAGGGTGATTAATCGGCAAACCAGTCAACGAGTATCCCCGTTCACCGAGACTTCAATCATTCTCCGTGCTAAGGCCAAATAAAGCTGTCAATTTTGCTTGCGTCGTCCACGGACCGTGGTAGACACTGATGGATTAATCGGTAGCACTTTGCCACTTCGTGATTCTTTCACTTCCGATGAGACCTTTACAATGTCGAGAGAAGTCGTTCAAAAGGTTCTTAGTCAGATTTGGAAGACACTGAAGCCTAAGTTTTACCCGCGGCCGCCGCATGGTTGCAAAGTTTTCGTGGGGTATACAGAATTCTTGCGTCGTATTGATGTGATTCCAAAATGATTTGAAAATAATTCGTGGCGGTGGTTGGAAGCAAAATCATTGTCGAAACGACGGACACAGACATTTCGGATGATATTTAATACATTTCGTTGGTATGGTTGTCGGCAGCTAAGTCACGTCGAAGTTTCCTGTTCAGTGAACCGAATCCCAACACGGTAAGCCAGGCTAATCAGTGCGCATTTGCTCCTGTTTGAATTACTAGTTGTCCTCCCATTTACTACAATAACAGTATGACTGCTCCATTTGTGGCAACCACTGGCATTCGGGTCACTGTGTGGTTGTAATCAGCTACACCATCTGTGTATTGCCAGGGGAAAATTAGTTTCCTCCCATGTGTAGTTTTCTGCGGTAAATGGCAGTTAGATATTCCAAAGGATTCTTGTCAAGAGAATCGTTCGTAGTCCATAATTACTTCCCGGTGTCCGCTTTTCTCGGAGAAGACTTTTTAATGATGGGATAGCGTGCAATTGACTTGAAAGATATTGATCGGGACGCCTGTTATTCCCGTTAACCAGGTTGCGCATGAAGGCATGTTGGATTGGACACAATCTCAACGCTTAGTAGCGTTCTTCAAAGTGGAGGTTCAACCCCGATGTCGAAAAAAATAAAACATCTTAACTGTTTCAAGTTCTATTATGAACTTTAAATTCAACCGGAATATGGTACACTTGACCTTTCGTGTTTGCGATGAGAAATACATCATTCCCATATCACCTATGCATTTCAGTCTTCCGAGTTAATGAAGATAATTCGTAGACTTAGGAATAGTCATAAAACTCTCCGCCCAACTCTCCGCTACTAACAGTGACACCACCAACTTGGTCTTACAAGTTTCCATTGGAAGTGAACCGAACATTCTTGGCAAACAATATCAGATGTTCCAATTGTCTAGCTGGTGCTACAGAGTCGTTGGGATAGGGACAGTTGACGGCCGTAGCATCTTTCAGAGGAAGGGTGGCGAACGAGGAGGTCATAGGAAACGAGACCATAAATTTGTCGCGAACTTTGAAACATGCAATATTCTCAACGGATTCTTAAGATTCCTTCTAAGTGCAGCTAACCATTTTCGCTGAGGGGGCGATAGTTTTGTGTCGCTTTCAATTCCGTGCAGTAAATCTCTCATGTAAGGACCTCACTTGTTATTCCCGTACGCCAAAATACTACTGAGGACGAACCGTTTCAGTGCAACTGACCGACTGACACACGTTGTGCACCACCACGAACGGCTACCACTGTAGGCCTTCGTTCGTCTTTCCGCCAGGTGTTTCGGCCCTTATGATACTGTCTTCTTTTTCAGTTTATTCTGCCATTTTCTATCGCGCTGTGATTGCCAAATACTGAACATCAATTACTGGAAAACCCAAAGCAGAACAGTGGCAGAAACGAGGATACGCTTATTCCGTGAAGAAATGCACGTCATCTCAGTCGTTTTATATGTATATTTTCACGGATACAGGAGAGCGAGGCCAGATAGTCGGATGTCAGAATATATGTCAAGTTCAATGGAGAAGTCGCCGAGTTCACTGTAACTCTGAAAGACAAAACAATAGTAGTCAACACTGGCAAATGTGACCTTATCCTACTCCCTATTGCTATGTTCAACCGTTCGTTTAGCGAGGCAAATGTCGTTTTCATTTAATCCCATGTTAAAAATTAGTCTGACTGTTATTTAATTCCAGAAAAGTAATCATACAGATGGGGTAATCCTCACTTTCACTTATAATTTAACTACAATATCAAGTTCAAAGCCTAGTTAGAGACCACAAAAGCAAGCATATTAGACGTGACAAACAACCTTACGTCAGTGTCCAAGTACGAGTCCTCTTTGTACCTGAAAGAAGCAAATCACAACACAACTTCTGGCTCGAAAAGCTAACGTTTTTTGAAAGCAGCGAATCACGTCGAACAATGTTTGCATCCGAAGATAAAAACCTACCTTAAGGATTTCGTGAATAGAAGGAAATCTTGTAAAAGTCGAAATACCTTTCGATGGTCTAGAAAGTTTCGTGTTCGTCGTGCCTGCTGTTGTTGGTTTTCTTGATTCTGTGATAGATGATGAGCTAGGAATTTACGTTACAAGTTAAGCCTCTTTAATCACGATTATCTCCGTCTTAACCGCATGTCTCAAAACCAGCATTCTTTTCTGTGGTTACATCATTATCAGAGCAGATTTTTTGCTAGGCAACTGGTTGATTTCCAGAAACTGGACCGTTTGATTTTCCGGACAAAGATGTCAACACAAACAAACACGTTATCGGTCACACAGATCACATTCCAATTTATGACATCAAAAACGAGTGCTTTCTTGACACCGACCCTAGAACACCTGGGTTCAGAATACTTCTTATGAATATGCATGTGTAGGCCCCATCGCATTCAAATTAAATTGCGGTAAACTTGCCGACTTAATCTCAATGTTAGGAACTTCGTGCCGATGTGTGAACGAACACTGAACTCGATTGAAGATATTCACACGTATTTTGAGGTGAGAAAAAACTAGTTAATAGCTTTCTAGCTTCCATCCATTGGTGAACATTTACGTGGATCAACAGTGGGGAAAAGTATTCGTCCTTGATGTTGGTCATATGCTGCTCAGGTCAGCAAAAGTTTATAGTCACTCGGAAAGCATCGAAGTCACACTTTTCGTTGTCTCCTGAGATAACCTAGGCAAAATAAGTAGCTTACCTCTAATAGTTTTGTAGGAAATTCACTTACGAATCTTGCTGATTCACATCTAATTATTCTGCCTGTCTGACAGATAAGTAGCTGAAATATTTATCATCAATCAAAAGTAAGTGGCGGCTGAGCTCGAAATTCTGGATGGCGAAAATCTTAAATGACAATGTAGCAATTGAAAGATGAGACGTTCCCAACCCCTGACTTTTATTTTTAGTTTATGAGGTTTCTCAGGAATCATGAGCAGAAATTTGGAGAAGAAGAAACGCACAGACCTGTTCTTATTGACGGACGGGAAAGATGGGAGAATTCCACTATTCAAAATAGCATTCGGACCTGAGTTCACGGTGCATGTGCAGCGATTGCCGCTTCTAAACCTATCGAGCTCAGTTTTGCCTACTGAAAACAGCGGAAGTAGTTTAGTACTGAATGCTTAGGTCAACGAAATAAATAAATATGCCCAATTAAAATTGTCTAAGTAGTTCCATTTGTAAACCGTCTCTGAATAATTTGGTTTTATAACCTAATCAAAACATATGGGATGGAGCCGCTCTGGAGATTGATTCTGCAGGGCATGGGACGTTGGTTCAGTCCGGCCAATGCCCCACCCTAACTGACTGACCGCATTCACCAATACGGTTGGGGGGGGGTGCGGGTTGGGTGGGATTTGCGCGGCTAGCGGTACAAATAAAAAAAACACTGGATGTCAGACACAGGGTGGATCACTTGTAACGTTCTAAAACATGTTGAAACTTTGTCAGGCAGAACGCGGCAATACAGTGTTCAAAAGTTGGACGACCACTGCGAGCAAAGTGATGTGACCGTAAAGGTGTATTTTCACAAGTCCACATCAAACGGTGCGCTTTGTGTATTCGCGTAGAATTTGAAAGTGATTCACTCGATTTACAGCAAACAGTGAGAAGGGTGTTGAGCGAATTCGTTTCAGATAGCATAAGTTATGAACATCAGAAACAACCTCCAGCGGGACAGATGATTCTTCGGTGTGCTTGGAATTCTCCTCAATCGGGCAGTCATGATGAACCTGGGATTAGAATTTCCACTTCAGAAAGAATAATAAGTAAGTTCGAATGTGGAGAATAGAAAGATGGAACTTACGGTGACCAAATGAATGACTGAATCGATCGAAAAAGTCGGTGGTTCTACACACTCATGGCCAACAATCTGATTTACCATGGTCGTTATGAACTGATTGTGAAGATGTAATTTATGTGTCCCCAATGCGGTTACTTTGTGAGAGGCTCTGTCGCACGCTGGATTGCTATCAAATGTTTCACCCTCGATCAGACTCCATATGTGTTCATTGATAGATAGCATTCAACCTACCGACATGAACCACACCAGCAGCAGTTGCAGATGCAGATGCGAGTTTGGGAGTGAAATTGTTCGACCATTCGGACAGGGGTTGAATGATGCACCTGAGTAGGAAGTGTAATTTGTCATCTAGGCATGGGATCGACCGGATCAAATGTTTACACGCATGCACTTTCGGATGTGAACCACATATTGCAGGAATTGTAGCGGCCCTGCCTGAATTGCCAGGCTGCATTGCTGTGCTTATCCTCACCGACTGTATATATGTTGTGTTGATAGTACTGCACAGCAAACTCATATTCTGAAAAGATGTTGGCCCATTGGTTTAGTGACGAGGTGACAAAATGAATTTTCAACCAGTCGGTTGATGTTCGACTAGCGTAAAACTGATTCCTGGTTTCGGTTGGGATGTTAGGAACTATATACCCTCTTAAGCCACAATAAAAGAGGGCGAAAGTAATTCCTTCCATATCACTGAAACAAGATCTGGTGGATAGTGTGTTTAGGAGACCTTCTTAGATCGAACTATGAACCAGATAACATTCAGTCACGCTATCCACATGACTACGGACAGCAGCATAGATTCAATGGCGTCGCCGCGTTCGGGGTAAGTCCATGACTATTCAGGTGAAAAATCGATAACAGAGGGCGGAAACGTCAGGAGAACTTGTCCCCCATGCAGAAAGCCGCGAGGCCCACGGAGCCAGAAGCGGTAGCATGATAATTTTGCGTTAAAATCGGTTATTCAAGAAAATCCTAAATGACACGAATCGTTAATTCAGTCATAGAAAGATAAAATAAACCAATTTTGATGCGATTGGGAGTTATCTGACACAAAGTACTTATAGGCTGAGTCTTCCGCATGACAATGAACACGCACGTACACGAATGGTTAGAGTTGGGACCGGGTCTGTTGGCGCCGCCAGCAGTAAAGTTTCAAGGGCGGGATACAGAGTTCGGATCTCTGCAGCTTTTATCTTTTACCACTTTTCCTAATAAAATGATGAACATCTCATTCTCGGGAAGAGGGCGGGAGGATTCGAACCCGCGAGGTCCGTGTTCAAACGCAATGACCTTACACACATGGCCATTGCCGGTCAAGTGAAGTGAAGTGAATACAAAACTGCCCAACAGCAAAAGTACAAGAATTTACTGGGAACAGTCACAAATAAATGGACAGGCTGTTCATGTATAGTATTCCAAAACTACGAATGCGAATCTTAATGCCAACTTAGAAACAGAAAAATGTCACGAATCTCTGAGATTCAGGATTTACGTGTACGTTACTCATAAGTAGGCTAGAATAGTGTGCCAATAGGCAACAAATATCGAAAGGAATCTACGATGGGATTAAAGTACCGACCACAAATGTCTTCAACCGTTTGTATTCGTTAGCGGCAGTCCACCCACCAGACTTGTGCCAAGAAATGTGAGTTGCTTCACGCAGTCGCACATTCCGTCATTATCAGAGTTACGCATTGAATGGACGGCCAACGGACACAAGTCACACACACACACACACACACACACACACACACACACCTCACTCCAGTGGAGCATCTACACCACCTGGTTGTTCGCCATATGACAGTCGCTCAATTCTACATCGATTCAAACTTATCGATCAATTTCTTTATTTATGACACTGAAAAAGCAGTACGCCACGTTCATTTCAGTTAGTCAGCAAACCATTCAGAGAATGCTTTTTTCTCCTCCACCCATAATAGTTACCGGAGAAAGGTGGATAATCAATCTCAAGTTATTTGCATTGTATTGTATCGTATTATTCTGTAGCAAATTTCACTATACCATATAAAAATGCCTGGTGTTTTTGATTTTGGTGTATACAAGCATGGCGTTTCGATAGTTTTAGTCCAAATTGCAATACCAAGGACTACAAACAACGACCGTTTACTTACTAGCCAGTACACTCACTTCTGGGAATGTTGTAGACGAATACTCGTTATTTGCACTGAATTCGATGACTCATCTCTACCCAAGTGAACAAGTCTACTCGATTGTCATGCCGTATTTCCCGTTCTGAACCTCACGTCCCCTTATTATTTATCATTCTCGCAACCGGAACACTCAAAAAATACACAACCTATTGTACCAACTGTTGTCCACTGAATGAGAAGACAGTCCAGCTTTAATTTACTAATTTACACATCTGCACAACTGCTGTTGGAAGACATGAATTGGGCAACAAGGACTTTGGAAACAAACCAATAAACACAAGAGCACTAAGGAAGAAAGGAGGGAAACACGGAAACAAGTAGTTGAACACGTAAGGTGGACGTACATGAACGTGAATTCCACTCATTAAGGACAAAGTGTTGCACGCCGAGATGAAAGTCGGTTTTCTGGGTTTTGAATTAATATTGTAAGCATTTTGAACTATTAGTCATGGACTGGTCGATAAGTTTCTCATGTGCTTGCCCATCTTATAGAATAAAACAGAGACTTCGCGATCGTTCAACTGAATCTCCCGTCTACAGTTTGACTCGTGCAGATCGATGATGAAATGGTCTATTCATCCATCTGTTTATTACTGAGTAATGCAACTTAGTGTTAGAAGAGCGCTATGGTCGACTGAAAGCTACCCAGCGGCCATGTGGCCGACAGCGATGTGTACTAAGGCATCATCTCGTTTAGTAAAGCAGTTTCCTACAAATATTAGTCCAAATGACATAATTAAAGGCTCGTTCGTAAAGTTATCGTTTAACAATTGCACTCTCGGTTTCTTATTGTGATCATTTACGGTTAAGTTTAATTACATTCTGACTGTTTATCGCTAAAACGACGCGGCAAGGTTAGCAGTTCATGTGACATTGCGAGTAACTGACTCGAAAGCCCTCAGTAAACTGTATCACGTGACGTCAAAAGCAGGTGAAATCCACGAACGTAGGTGAAGGTCAGTGAACTTAGAGTCACGTGATTCTAGCCCGAATAGTTTCAGTGCAGATTACGTTCAACCATGATTTGCAACAAAAGTCCTAAAAATTTTGCTCTTTGTTTACTTTCTGACGGAAATATAAAACAATGGTAGCCGTGCAATGCTAAACTCACATGGTTATCTTCTATTCTGAAAATATCAGTAGTATTGATATTTCAATTGATATTGGATAAAAAATGAAAATGTACGAAATCCACAACAAAACGAAACCTAAACGAATTGAGGTAACGTGACATTATTTGCTCACCTATCTTCAATGATTTTTACCCATCTACACATAAATCTATCTATCTATCTATCTATCTATCTATCTATCTATCTATCTATCTATCTATCTATCTATCTATCTATGCACCTATCCATCCATTTACTTGTCTATCTATCTGTCTGTCTATCTATCTATCTACCTATCTATCTTTCCATCCAGTCATTTCAATCTATAAATCTACTTCCTTAACCACTTCCTATCTTGCTAGATATCCCCTTATTTTTACTTGTCTATCTCTGGCTTTCTGCCTGTCCATTCCCCCTTATATGAACCTGTTTCCGATTTCGTCTTGGTAAACGTTATTACATGAAAGCGATCATACTTGAACGAATTAACTATGGAAATCGACAAACAGCCTCAACACTTCATTTTCAAAGGTCTTTGTCCAGCTTAGATGTAGATGTAGACGTGGTGCTCTTAGATTTTGATTTATCAGTTGGAGATTTTTCTCTTTCCCTATTAGTACAGTGAATTAAATCTTTTTCAGAAAAGGAGAGTTTCTTAGATAAAAACAATATATTAGAATAACTGCGCATCCTCTGCTCGACAGAATGTGGTTTTATCGCCAAGGTAGACAGTACATGGAAGATATTGCTTGATTAGAGTGAATTCGACAGCATCCGGGTAGACTTAGACCACATACAACACAGAAAATTAGTAAATGATGATACACCAACTTTTGGTGTCACAAACAGTTTTTCGTGGTGTTAAACAACTGTCAGAGTTTGTAAACGATGCGCAGCTGTCTGAAAAACAAACGTAAACATCATCTGGACTGATCATTCCGCGGTGTGGATTTTCACACATCCAACCGCATTTGACTTGCTGCGCTGCAGTTCTGTGTCATCCTATTCCGTGGTTTTGTTGTCGGATATTTGGTTTGATTATGTTCTCCGTTCGATGATACAATTGGTCGAAATTACTTTTGTTCAAAAGCCCTAACGTTTCTCAACATATATTGGGATCCCTTATTTCTACCACCGCAACGAGCTTCTAATCGACCTAAAAGAGGCACTCCTGCTGGCTGGCAAGCAGCTCTTAAATGCATTCTTCCAGCCAAGATGTCCATTCCGGCATTGTTGAGTACCAAACATCCGCTCTCTGTCTACGAAACTGTCAGAACTGACCCTCGCACTTCAATAACCGATCCGTGTTCATACGTGCGTCATCTGCATACAAGAATCGTGGCTGAACCCGGATATCGCTGATTCTCTCTTGTCGATAGACAGATTCAGACTGCATCGGTAGGACGGAGCTTCGAACAAGAAGAAGACTGGAGGCGGTGTTGCAACATACATAAATTCCTACTCCGGCAAGTTCGAATTTGTTTTATACGTACTAGCTCAACGGAATGGACTATCTCGTGACCCAGTGTCATCCTAGGTTTTCTCGTCATACCGGCACTATCTTAACCAATTTATACATTGTACCCTTTTGGCTTGCAATAAAATAACGCATCATTTTTCGACTCTTTTCTTGTGTTTATTGTTCTTCTTCTCGAGGATAACCTACATATTATTGCAGGCGATTTTAATCATGCATCTAACCTACCATTGACTGTGTTTGATTTGACTGATCTCTGCGTTTCTCCCACCAAAGACGGTTCCAATTTGGAAATAGTTATTAGCAACCACCCTGATTCATTTTCCCCAAAACCGTGTGCTCCAACTTCAAGTAGCAATCATTATATGCTTCTGTTAGGGCCCAAGATATACTCTCGATCAGCCCTCCATTCCTTCAGGCAAACAAATCAAATCCGAGTTCGCCTCCATCGATTTCCAAACAACAACCTTATTCTTCTTCAACAATCCCGTTCACTAGCATCTACCTGTTTCGCCTTTGAACCTCTGCTGAATGACAGAATCAAGCTTTTCACAGAGACGGCTAACGCAATCTTTGATATCCGTTGTCCCTTAGAAACACTATTCGTCTCAAATGGCCATATCTCCACCCAGAAACTGACATCTTTGAGAAGAATAAAAAATCACTTCTACACATCCCGTGGTAACTCATGTGTGTGGTATGTATCTAATAAAAGCTGAAATCCGACACATCGAAACTACATTATTCAGCCAACTCCTAAATCGTAACAGCAACCGATTCCTGTGGCAAGGCATTCGACTCTTGTGTGGGAAGAAGAAGAAGCATGCGAAAACTCCTGCGGATATCGATAGCCTCAATCATGCTTTCATCTATCCTTCCACTTATACCCTAGTCATATTTGGTCAGGGCGATAATACGACAACTACACGAATTTCTAGGGAAGAGGTGCTCGACGTTCTGCGCACCACTAAAATTACCACAGGGGTTGGTCCTGACAGTCTGTCCTCAGCTCTTTGAAGGCATGATACTGTGGCTCCAATAACGGGTGCATTCGCTTCTTTGATAAACTCATCAT
>LUCM01002019.1:0-47862 GCA_008360955.1 Fasciolopsis buskii | reverse complement strand
GAACACGACTGTCGTGGAGTGAGTGAATCAAACTATCCCCTCAGCAGAACGCCAGGATGACGCAGGTATTTGTGTTTATCCTACTGTGGCATATTTTCACCAATTGTACTCGATAGTTTGCTTCTCCTAGCTTGTTTGAAGTGATTTTTTGTCGTTAAGTTGCCTTTATTTGAACGCGTACGTGAAGTGAAACATTTTACATATATCCAGTAGAAGTGAATTAGAACACTAGACAACTGTTAGTTATGTGCAATGGTTTAGCTTTTACCAGATGGCGTAAAAACCAATGTGGTCAATAGGGACTCTCGTTTGCTTTTTGAACGATGTTAGTTATCAAGCGTTTCTGGCTTATCCATTCCGTTCATAAGGTTGTGACGTACCTAAATATCGTGTGACCAAGTGCGCTGACATGAGAAATAAGGTTTTATTTCAGTTCACTTCGAAAAGGAACCAATTACCCGGCTCACCTGCCCTGTAATCAGTTGGTTGTTGGTTAGGTACTGGCTCACTGGGTTGTGTTTAAATGTAATTCAATAGGAATATAATTAGCCTTCCGACCTCTCTTAGCCTTTAGCTCCGTGTTTCATCTCATCCCTAGAGGCGGGAACAGTGTACTCAACCACATGAATGCTGTTTGTTGATTCTCGGGCCACTGTTTCTTGATGGTGATATTAAACGGTATATGGTTGTAGATGGGTTTGTATCGTATGATTCCAGAACTGCGGAGTGATTTCCTGTCAGCGGACATTTTTTCCTTACTACTTCACCAACCGTTGTTCAGAGATAATGTTCGCCAAATAGAAACGTACGCATTTACCACTTTACTTTGGATTTTTAGGATAAGAAAGCTCAATTACTAACCGCAGACTTGTCTGTACATAGATGTTAACATCTGATATTATATGACTGTGACGTATTCTGAATAGCCGCTGCTGATCGAAGGTTTCGATGATACCAGCAATGTTCCTACACTTCCACGTTAGGATAATTTCTGTTAGATACTAGCCATCACTACCGAACCCTGTGAATGAAAAAGTTGTAAGTGGGGCACTTAGAGCCCGTTTTTGCTGAATTATAATTTATGCTCGGTTTCTCATTTGACCGACAGTTCTCTTAGCAAACGTTGCTTTGCGGAACGGTTATGGGCAGCGCTCACATGTGTCATTACCCGAAATTAGGCCAAATTAATAATCACCCTCAGTACTTGTAATTCTTGACCGCTTTATAGGTGGATAAAACTATAAAACTGTGGATGGCAGTCTGTATAGTTCATGAATATATCACCGCAAAGAGGCAAACCTTTGAAGCCTGATCACATAAGTAATCCCGTTGGTTGTGTTAATGGTAGATATACATTAGTTCGGCGTACCGGTTTCGTTTGCATGAAAAGCCGCTTCGTGTCAGACTGGATTTGATTTTGATCAGCGGGTTTATTAACTGATGCAACTGCAATTTATTATTTACACTTCTTAGGTATGCCCAAAACTTGCCAATCTTTTCGTTGTCCTGTTCTCCCTATTTGATCCGGCACAGCAGTCACTGGCACGCAGCCAACAGCTTGGCAAAACCTAATCTCGCGATGGAACTAGCCGATGCGGCTGCTCTTGGGAATGGCGCCAAAGGCGCGATTCGGGGTTGTCAGTGTACGATATAACTAATTTATTTTTATGAAGCAATCCTCTTTCAATGATTCACACTCATATTCACCCAACCATCGAGATCATCATCCATCACACACTCAACAACCACACATCAGAATATAAATGTCACTAATTCTTCACCCGTCCACTTCACCATGGATATGATGCACTCATGCAAACACATACACACATACACGAAAGCACACAAATCAGCACGCATGCAAAAGTGTACTCACCTATCAGTAAAACGGAGCTCTTGAGCTGTTGGTTACACAATTATGAACTAGTCCAAAAGCAAACCACTATGCACATTTGTTCCACTGTCAATGCGTCCACTGTTACCTATTAGACCTATGGTTACACGCATGTTGTTTAGTTAGCCTGCATAGTATGTCTTGCCGGGCTGATATTATGCCTTATTTCGCTATTTAGCAAACTCGCTACTGTCTGCTTGTGGGTTGGAACAAACCCATTTCCGGAGGCAATGAAAGCATCCCCCGTGGATGGTATGCAGATGGAGATGCGCTTTGAAGTCAATCCAACACAAAATCAAGCTAGTAATATCGTCAGACATTTTCAGATAGAATTGACTAGACACGAGTGAGGTCACGATCACACAGCCAGCTCAGCTGTTCTCGTCGTGAGTTATGCTTCTCGTACAACGAGAACGGGTGTCGCTTTCCGGGTGGACATTTTAGCTAGGTCATCTTAAACCGTAGGAGTATGACAACATTCCTTTTTGAGTAATTGCCAGTTTTGAACACTTTGTTATTCTGCTTCTTGTAATGGTTATATTTCAGGGCATACTTCTCCGTCATTGTTGGGTGGTGTCTCTACTATTTGTACAAGTCTTGCGCGCTGTCAAGCCTTCCTCTCGACGAAGAGACCAGTACTGCGATTTTCAACCAGTATGCCCGGGTACGTCCTATAGAAAGATTCCCTCGGTAGAGAATGAGAACGGTGTGTAGTCCATGGCTTACTGCTAGTAAGATTCTTGTTTCAAATTGTGTTTGCTCCCTGTTGAAAGATACTCCGAGTTGGTAGCAAAAACTAAAAAAACAAGTGCCAAAAGATCCCCCCTCACTTAAAGTGCTTGATTTCTATGTTAACTTTGATTTTTTTTATCTGTATGATGATTATAAGAATCAGAACGTGAAGAAACACGAGTAATACTTTACCGTGTAAAACTCAGTCGGCACATAAATCAGTACATTTTATTTCGGCAGGGACATGATATAACAATCTCCACTATCCATGGCGTGTTGTTTAGAAAGCGATTGACGGATGCGACGAATACCTAATCTTGTGCTTTCTTGAGATATGTCACATCCTAAAATCCTGATGAGTTTCCGCTGGGACACTTTATTTCAAAATAACCTCATCTGTCTTAAATTGGGTCCAAATTCGAGGGCGTAGGAGGCTTATTTTACCAACGTATTTTTTAATGCTCCATATTCTATGGAGCCTGCTTTATTGTCTCGGTTATCTGGTTTGGTTTAGTGTTTCTTACAAGTAATTAGTGTTCCTTTCTGGAGGTTTTTTTTCACTCCACCATCACCAGCACCACTCCGCAAAAGATACGCACTTTGTCAAGCTAGTACGGCCTACTTTATCTCAAAATTTCTGCCGGTGACCACCAATACCCCGGCAACGGAATATGTGGATGTTGAGTAACGCCTAACCACCGTTCCGATATCTGCTATTCAGTCAGTCGATCTTGTTCGCACATTGGTATCGTCCGTCCCCATCAACTCAAGCGAGAACAACCAAGCAAAACTGCCATAAAGTCTTCCATCGAATGAAAATACCACGCAAAGTGATATTTAATTGTATGTTTGATTATCATTCACTTCATCGTTTGTCCTGATCACGCTTTGATTAGTTCATCTTGTTTGGTGCACTTCATTTGATTACTCCGTGTTGTTTTGCAGTGGAGTCCGGACCACTCTTCCTGACTAGTTAGCAAAATTCACGAAATGACTGTCTCAATTTGCCGAGAAGCACTTTTGTCTTCCAATTACGCCTCTGCGTCAGCAGGCAGCTGGTAGCCAATGTGATAATGTAGCCTTGATCCGGTCCTTCAGTCGGTACGCGCCCGCGTTCTGGCACGACCGGATTGCATCAGCACGTGTATTGATTGCGATGCGTCTCGTGTGACCAGTGATAACCCATGGGACGGGTCTACCAGGCTCAATTGCAATGTTGGCCAAATAACTATCGCCTTAAAACGAATATTCCCATTTCTCACGTTCCGAAACTTTCGAATCGTTCATTTTATCCGAACGCTCTTATGGTGATGGGTTTGTATCGTCCTTCACCCAAAAGTGCAGAGGCATGCGTCACGATCAGATTGCCAACGTTGCCGCCTACTCAGTGCACACGGCTTGGACGCCAATACAAGGTACTAGCTGTCCGACAACCGGAAAAAATCGATCCACTCAAATAATCTAACTCGTCTGCATGTGACACAGAGCGCTTTAATCCAAGTTACACGACATGACGAGCACGTCGGATAACATAGGAACCCAGTGCTTGAAAGGACCTGGGGATTTTTCTGGTGATTTATGTATATACATATATATATATATATATATATATATATATATATATATATATATATATATATAGAGGTGATTTCAAAGTTCATGCGAGAGGCGTCGTTTGCACACTTTTCGCTCTAGTACGTAGCGGGATAAAAAATCACTCGAGTCTGCGTTCTCATTAATCGGTCGGAAGTGTCAAAGCTCCACAACAGTAAACCGTTAGATTTGGTATTACTAGCAGATTTGCTGGCAATGCAGTCTGTGTTCTATCTTAGTCACCATCTGTACATATCAGTCATGACATATTGAGAACCCGCTAAGGATAACAGAGGGAGATTCAGTCACAACAATTTGACGCGTGTATTGTTAAAGCTAGTGTTTATGGACACTGGTAACCGATGCGCAACTGTCCATTATTTTTCTGGTCATTTTGATGTGGCGTCCAAAAGATTGAGCGTGGAATTACTTTTCCTCAAACGTCAAGAAGATTAGTTTTTTATACGGCACTATCCTGTATGTGATTAGCTCATTAAATTGTCAACTCAGGACATCGAACAGTCTGCCTCAATATTCAGACGATGCTGTTTTTGTATGAAAGGATATGCATACTTTCACATGAATTACGTCAAGTTGGGAGATCAACACCATAACAAAGATAACGTGTTTAGTAAGTTCTGCTGGAGTGCAGAATACTTTCCAAACTGTCTATATTTCTAAAACTTGGGGAATCTCCTCATCAGCACAAAGACAAACCATCGCCTGTCCATGGTTATTTGCATTTTGATCATTTAAAAAGGCTTCCGTCGTTTTATTCATATCATAATCAACAACGTGGATGAATAAAAGCAAGTGGGATAACTTTTTCGAAGAATTTCTTGCTGAAATGTTCTTTTCGCAGGCGTTTTGCGGATCACCACTTGTGCACCTATCAAGGAAATTAACAGGTCGGATTACTTCGCACAGTAGTTTTTACTACCGCATAGGATAATTGCGTTCCCTCCCTTATTACTTGGTCAGTCCATACGTCATATCCGCCGACACTTCAAGGATTTGAATTCTCTTGCTCGTTAACAGAACAAAGATGCCGGAAATTTTTACAGTAATATATCTCAGGATTTAAGAACTTGTGTTGCATATTTTTACCAGAATTTAAGTAACTGTGTTCGATGTTGAATATGGATGGTTTCCAGGATAAAAATGCGCTTGACGGTTTATTCGTTCAATGCTATGTAAATGATACCTATTTTTAGTTTACTGCGCTGGGTGTGTTTAAACGCAAAATTTAAATTGTGCACGTTTTTTGATCAACATGTTGCTCCGTTCATTGTGGCCCCGAAAGGTTTCAGCGTTCCCAGCTGTTTCACTATCACCATGACAACATAAGCGCGCTTGAATGACCTTGACTCAGGGTCAACTTTGATGTGAACCAACCTCTCTTGTAAATGGAAATTGTCGTGTTTATGATCGACTGTGATTAGTTAAACCCCAGTAAACGTAAAATATCCCAATTTTTAAAGAGCCAACTTCAGCCCGTTAATGCGGGCATAATTATGGTTAGAATATTTGATAAAATCATTGCTTACTTCGGACAGGCCAGCCGCTTGGCACTTACTAACATAAATCATGGTAAATTCTTATCCCCTTCCAAACAAGCTTATAAAATTTTCTGAACATTAGCAAGTTATATTATGTTCTCCAACCTTGTCTGAACCCATTTGTACACTTTTTGTTAGAAGCAACTTTTTCATGCATCACCTAGATTACCTAGAAAATGGTATCGCCAGCTGACTCCCCTGTACATTTGTCAACATTGGTCATAAATGTAACAGTGCTGAGTCTAACCACACTTTCTGTCTTGCGAGAGACAAATGTGCCTATTGCACGACGTTTAGTTGCTATTTCCTCGATCCTGTTGTTTTAATAGAATTCAACAGCAGGACTTGGTATCGGGCAGTTTGTATGAAATTAGCCTAAATGCAGAACCTTTCCAGTTAGACTTTTACCGTTGGAATTTCTTTCTATCTGCCCATGGACTGTCTCCTTTTAAACGAAGCATGCAACTGTGTATTTCATTTCGATTCATTCGTCAGGACTCTTATTGGCCAGTGCTGACCCACGTGATAGCGGTCGTGATCGTTGGAGTTGCCATCTTCGGTGGGATTAATTGGATTGAAAAAGCAAACATGATTCTTGTGCCAATGTTATTGGGGATCCTAGTATTCACCTTCAGTTGGTCTCTAACCAGAACGTATGCTGATGTGGGCATCGTGTTTCTGTTTACACCGGACTGGAGTGAGTTTCCAACTTCACGTTATCCCTTATGCAGAATTGTGAGGTATTTTAGAGATATTTTTGTCTCATTTATTGTGTTAGGGATATCGTTGTCCAGGAATTAGCCATATGGTGCAAGGTTCTTTGTTTTTTGCTCACCGAATATGCCGATAGATGGTAATCATGGAAGATCTTTGCTTGGCTTTCAGTTGACTGACTGTTCCTTGATGGACTACGTCTCTGAATAGTTTTATCTCGTGATTTGTCCATTCGTTTACACTATGTGCTTATTTTTCCTTGTTCCGTTTTGGATAATTGACTTTAAGAAATCTGTGGAGCATTGGCTGGAACTAAAAGTGATGAGGCACATCATTTTTAGGAATGCATGGGAAGCCCTACGAAAAGGCAGGAATTTAGATATCACAACGTTGTTTATCACTGCTTTCAGAAGTGATTAGTAAACATATTTGGCTTAGGCTAAGCAACACACATCGTCATTTGTTCTTTGTATTTTTCTACATTTCAACGTACTGAACATCTTACATATTAGTACTTCATTTGAACACCGTCTACGTTTGAATATGGTTGTTTTCGCATTACTACTCGTAACTGATGGGAGAATTTTATCAAAACTGACGGATCTGGGGATAGGTCACTGGTCTTTGGTTCTCAACCACTAGATGGTGCACTGACTCCCGATACGTTCCGATGAGTGTAAGACTTGTTACACGTGATCAAAAATAGAATCCCTCGGTCTACCTCGTTATTAGAAGCACGCAGCGTTTATCAGGTGGTTGAAAACAATGGACCCGTCCTACCAGTGGTCTGGTTCAAACTGGTCGGGAGAAACATTGAGTAAAGACCGATACCTGAGCACATCTCTACAGAGTTGTTGCAGGGTATGAACTAAATAAGTGATCACTTTCGATTATGCGATTTTCCGTGACCGCACGTCTGCTGGATTCAAATCAACACGTCTTGTCCGCACTTTCTAAACCTGCAACCTATCCATCATGTTTCAGTAATGCTGTTCCTAACAGAGAAACTTGGAAAACCTACGAGTAGCTGCTAAAGTTAAACGTGGTGTGCGTTTCATCTAAAATCATTTATTTGGATGAAAACTGGGTTTTTTAGTGAATACTTTCGAGTTCCTGATTGTCGGTCTCGGCGTTCAGATTGCGATTTTTTGCCGTTAGATGGGACAACGTTTTACTTGCCAAGATGTCATCTGGCATCGGTGCTTTTCGGTAGGCGAACATCTCTAAGAATGCTCTGGAATGTTCGCAAAGATATTTTTGCAATTTATCTATGACAGAGGTGCATCAGTGAGTCAAACCGATATCGCATGATAAGCCATCAACTTGACTACTCATCGATCGGAACTGACCGGTTTGTTTTCATTTTTACATCGATCAGTTTCGGTTTTATTTTCTTAAGAACATTTACAAGACTGTTTGACTGGTCTTCAGTCAATGGAATTCCCAGAAATTCGATCGTCCAATAATCAAGATGAACGATCGGATTTCCATACTGAATTTTTGTTTGACATCGCGCGATGTTTGATTTCACGGAATTTATCACATTCTGTGCTATGGTTTTATTTGTAGGTAGCATGCTTAAGCCCAGTCTCTGGGTGGCAGCTGCCAGTCAGAACGCTTTTGATACGGGTGCTGCAATGGCTTTGTTTATCTCCTACTCGGCCTATTTTACACGCAAAAACGGGGCTGTTCGTTTCGGATTTTCCATTCCCATAGTGAACAATATGGTCAGGTAGGTGAACATTTCACTAGCTCGTAGTCTGTTTTTTTCTTATTCACTTTCACTACATGGTTTCACTTTGTATGGTACAGTTTCGTCGACTTATTCCAGTGATGAATCTGTGGAGCGCGCAAGACCCTCCGTGATTTGCCAGAGAGTAGTTTTTTATTATACAGTTCCTAAACTGACTTTGTTTCGAGTTCGTCACTTCCTTCAATCAACTTGGTTTCTGACTTCTCACTGTGTCGTTCAATGGGTATACTCCAGGAAATCAGTCTGATAAATTATGGAACCACCGAATGGGAGATGCACTCGAGCTGGGACAACTTATCTTTTATTTCTTCGGTTGAAATTACCACACTTCTGATATACTATACTATTTCCTTTCCCAGAATCCAGCTTGATTAAAATGAGCGTAACTGAAGGAGAATCACTAAGCAAATGTCTTGTGAATTTATGAAACAAATATTAGTAAAAATGCATGTTTTCTGTTTCCTTACACCCATGAAGATTAAGCTGGTCATACTTCCGCAATCCACATGGGGGTCTGGTGGCAACATAGATTATGAATGTCCAAGCGTGCGGACTAGTTGTTAGTAGCAGTGAATGCGTATGCCGGACGAGTGTCAGAACCTTCCCGTGTGCTTCCTTGAATATATATATATAATGTATATATACATATAAATTCTCACATTCCTAATTTTTGAAACATTCATTTCTATGTGGCGTATAACAGCTTTTTTTATCAGTACTGCCAGCAGTCGTTACAAACCGCTAAATAAAAGTAATTGGTTTAGCGGCAGCCCAAACATATTGCCACGGGTAATCACGAATGGCGCCACGTCAAAAGTATCGCGTCTTCATCCCCTTCCTCGGGTTCCTGTGCCAATGAGCCAAACTGACAGTAAATGAAATGGCTACTTCCCTCCGGCATATTGATACACCTTTTGGGCATTACGCTGTCGAGATTAGTGACAGATTCACACCGATCGATATCAACTCGCGTTTCAGAATGGTCTCTTGTTCACCTTTCTGCCCGTTCATTCTCTGGCTTCGACGCAGCTTCCGAGTAGGAGTGAGGAAAATGACCTAGTCTCTGGAACGAAAATACTCTTCTGGTAAGATGTGGGTTGTGAGATATGACATAATCTTATCAAAAGAAAACATTATTTTAAGTCTTTAACGTCACTAACCGCCACACACATCGTTCAGTGATCTGTTACTCACGAAATTAAAGGTCGAGATTACAAAATGCGATTGTACGTGATCCGGGGGGATAATTGTTATACACTACGCAGAGGTGGAGCTGGGAGTCTGTGTTACAGACACAACCTTAATTGGTGATGAAGCATTGGGGATCGAAACGTCGGATTCACCGACCAAAACCTTCTGCCAACAAAATAACCTGAGCTATGACCAACACCAATTTTCAAGGTCGTTATTAGCAATGTTTTTCGACAATCAACGACTGCAGGAGCATTTTGCCAAATTGTGATTCATATTGTTCCTGTCTTTGGGCATTTGTTCGGCGTTGATTCTTCATTTTCAATCACATTCAAATTTGTCTTCAGCTTGCTTTGCGCCATAACCATTTTCGCGACAGTATTCTCCACCTTGATCCAGACCTCACCGACTCTCACGCGATCGGGCATTCTGGAAATTATGCAACAAAATGGTCCAGGAAGTACCGGACTGACGTTTACTTGGTAGGTAAAGTCGTTGTTTATTTATCATAATTTTTGGGTACTCAGCTCCTGATGCAAGGGGACGATCGCGCTACGGATGATCAACTATACATTCACATGGTCACTTACTGAGTTTTTTCAAACGGTACTTGTGCAACAGTAATCATATTGCGTTAGCATCGTTCGTCTCAATCGGTCCATTTTCTTCAGTGTATTCCCTCCACCTAGAACAGCCGCTCTTCTCTAGAACGCACTTCAATAAGAGGCAGTGCCACAAAATTGCACGATCGACGGGGTCGATTGCCGTTTTCAGATCAAGAAAGACAGAAATCGCGGGTCTACTAAATATGTATCTACGTTCTAGGATTTGTTGCGAAGTGAAAAATTGGCCAATCCAACCCCGACCGGGACGGGAACGACCTTGGTTTTTTACGCATACAGTTTTCTTGAGTCCTAGATGATCGGCGTAGGATAATGTCCGGTATCGTTTCTAATCCTGTTGATTTCGTATAGTTTTTGCCAAAGACTCATTCCTTTTTGTCCACCAAGATCTATATCCAACTGTATGGAATTGTTTTGAAAGTAGAATGACACTCCGTAACCTAGTGCGTTCCACACAGTGAAATTAAACAGATGGAGAAAACGTGAGATGACGAACAAGCTCCGTTTCCAATGCATCGTACTCGTCGTTCCATTTCAATATATTAGGAAAAATATTGCCTGGCTGAGGCAATTCCTTAAATTGGTTTGTAATATTTAGGATGCAGTGTCACGAGTACAAGCCACTGGAAAAATGAGCTCGTTCTCCGAGTTGTGTTCTCTCAATGTGCTCAGGCCGAACTTTCAAACCAAACCGAATATTATTAATAGTTATGATTACCGTACTGATTGGAATTTCGATCGCCTACCTTAAGTGACATTTGGCCATGAGATGAGAAGGGTTATTTTTCGATTTGACAACGAATGACGAGTATTTGTACGCGCGAACATGAGAATATTCCGGGTGCCCGTTACAAAACCAGTTCATGTGCGGGATGTTGTCCGAAAAGTTCGGCTAAGCTAGTCCAACAAAACTGTTATCGTTAACTTTTCTTGTACGATATCCGCATGTTTTATCAAACTTATTTCCCAATAATGGAAGCATGTTTGTCGTATCGAACAATCTACACGTATTTATAAATATCTCCTTCGTAGCTAGATTTCGTCAACAATATGGTATCTCTATGGTTTGTAGTATTATTCTGGCGCCGTATCAAAATTATTCGGAAGTATTTCAAACTATTCGGAGCTTCCGTCCAACTGGGTTATTGAGTACACGTGTCTGAAATATGACCCATTCTATGCGGGCGTATATGGGCGCATTCAGCTCAAGATAAAATGGTTTTCTCTGTATTGCTTCTAAATTTTCAAGCAGTTATACGTTTTTCAAATCTAATAAAAATGTGACATGGTTTTCACGGATTGCTCAATATTTTAGACGTAAACCCGAAGCACTTTGGTATGATTTTGTAATAATGATAAAAATGGTCTAATGCAAATGTTCCCCTCTTGCGCGTGGACGTTTTCTTTGCATAGCATTTTGCATAGAGTTCTGCTTATTCTTCATCATTCTATCCGTTTTCCAACTCAGGATTCCGGTTCTGTTCGCCTATGTCGGCAAATTTGGTCGAGTGTTGTGTGTGTTGTTTTTCTTATGCCTCTCGTTTGCCGGAATCACCTCGCTGATTGGCCACGTCCAGCTGACAGTAATCACAATCAAGGATTTGGGATGTGAGTAATCCGATATCGATAAACTCCCCTATTTGCTCATGCACTTCTATATGTTTGAGCAAAACTAGCTAGCCCTCTTTCAAATAATTTTCAATTTCACTAGGGAATATATAACCCATTCAAATGGGATAGCTCTGTTTCAGATAACTCTGACCCACCAATTTCAGTTGGACTTGGTAATCATGACATAAGACGCTCACCATTCCATACATTTGTTTTTTTTTTTTTACTTTCTAACAAAGCCACTTCAGATTGAAATAATCAGATATTCGATGCGACAAAGCATGCAGGCCTTTAGGGTACAAATATTTATTGTCCTGGCTGGATCAAAAATTGAAAAAGAGAACGAGAAAAACAAGACGCAAATTATTCCGGTGCCATATTGGGCAGAAAATTTTACAAAATCTGAACTATTTGATTTGGTGACAAGCTGACTAGTTTAATCCGATGACTTGACAGACGATAAGTTTAGGAAAGTGGAGCTACGTGAATTAGAAGTACTGGAGCACAGGAGACATCCCGTGGTGACTGTTCATTCATACTGACTTTACTCACGCATCTTACGGAACTCATGCCAATATTTTTCTGCGGACTATCTCTCATAATGTGACAAAATGGATTTTGAAAACGTAAAGTAGCTGCGTTCTAACAACTGAGATTCATCGTGCATGAAATCGCTGAGAAAAACAAGAGATTAAGAAACGGCCTTAAGACGACATCCGCGTATCTGAAATGCAAGTGGATCGTTCCATTTTACATTATCAGACGACGATATTCCGGCCAACAGTTCACTTCTGGTGACCAGGTTTTCTACACACCGTATATTTAATACGATCCTTTCTCTCAAACTACCTGGTGTCAATCTAGACGAATTTATTTTATTCGAAATGGAGAAATGGTTAGAACAACCGACATCTTTTTCAGAAATCAGCAAACTTGAAAGGGACTTCCACGTGAGTATTTCCGATAATTGATAATGGATTTAGATAAAGTAGATAGTTTCTACAGTCATCAGGTCAGTTCAATTTGTACCTATTTACCTTACGCCAACGTGCTCTGGTTTTGCTTGCTAACTCACAGGACCATCTGCTTTAACAAAAAATAATATCGAGGAGTAATGAAGGTCGACTGCAAAATAGTAAGTTGAGTAACAGAAAACGAAAGGTTTCGAATAAAACAAAGCCATTGAACCATATCACCAGCAGTCTCCAAACATCGCTTCGGAAGTTCTAATGGACCTCAACCCCGAAATCTAACTACGCATACACGAGCAGATCCCTTGATTAAAAATTTCATATTTCCTCCCATGCCATCGACTGGTCATTTTGGCCCATCTTTCAACCATTACCTGCCTTGAAGAACAGCAGTCGTTCTTAGGCATGCGCAAAACATGTGTCAATCACATTACTCACATTCAGTCTCTATCCTGAAGACTGCGCCCTAGGACTCAGTGGCTCAAGTTCACCCTCTAAGTTATTCGCTAAATTTTCTCGTCATATTCTAACAGTACTACGGAAACAACGGTATGCCGAACCTGAAGGTCTTCGCGTATCTTCTGCCCTAAATAACCACGTTTTGGAGCCATAGATCAGTACTGACCTCACTGTTGCTGCAGATACCGGACTCCTGATCGATAACCGGATGCCACGCCGACGCCATGGACACCTCAAATTAAGGAATGTTAACCGGACTTTCTGTACACATGAGGCTAACAGGTGAGATACAACTACTCAAGCAACTAAATCCATCCACCTCACCCTCTCCCCGCAAGAGCAAGGTTTGGCTTTGAGCCAATCTAGTCATGCAGCGGCGTTTTACACTTCGAACGTGCAAAATGCTTCCTAACCATGTCGAGAAAAGGTTACAACTTACTTGGTTCTTCCTTCGGTATTACAATATCGTCTGCATATTCCAAGTCCGACAGGTTCCTGTCTGAGCAAATATCAATGTCACTATTTTCACATGAGGATATGGCTATTTTCGTTGGCACCTCAATTACAAAGGTGAGAATCCTCATGTGCGCGAATGCTAAAAGGTGCATTGAAGACGAGTTAAAATACGATAGTCATGAGAAGGGACGAGAATCAGTTAAGTGACGACGGGTAGATCAGCGACCGTCACCAAACCCTACCACAATAAGCTCATCCGATTGTGTGCCGAGCATCAGTCAGTAGGGAGGAAAAGCACCGATAACAGTGAACCAACAGTTAAGGGCGAAGCCTACTCAGACGAACCCTAATAAGTTACGGCCTACATGTCCATGACATGCGAACAACACTTAAATCTAAGTATCACTCTATCGGTCAGATTGGCTGTGGGCGAAATAAGGGATACAACAGTACCGAGCGGATTAAACTGGCTTGCTGGAGGTTTGTGAATCAATGACATCCGCAGTTGGTTACCTCGGAAATCAAACAGTTACTATATGGAAGTGCGAATCAAGCTCTTATTGGAGCTGGAATATGCTTGTTTATCTGTATTTTTAAGGGGATAGTATTCCAAACACTTTTTTGAAACTCTTCAATTTCACCTCATTATGACGGCTCTGTACGAAATAACAATGAAATTTGTTTGTTTTGTTCCTTATCCCCTTCAGTTTCCCACCGGGTCTCCGCACTTTTGGGGTTATTTCTCACCCTAACCTTTGGAATGCCTTCTGCTATAGATATACGCATACTCACAAATCAGGTAAACTAAACTGGAATATACTCATGACGTTCAGAATAGTTTGCATAATTTTCTAAACCTTTTTTGTGATTTTCTAACTTTTTACTCGGAAAATTTTCAACAATTATACCTGACTCATCTTGTTTACTAGCTGATTCAATAATAACCTAAGCGCGAACGTTCACTTGTTTTCGAGCATCTTGTAACAAGAAGACAAGCTGTTGGTTCGCATGTTCATTGCGCAGTGAAATAAGTTCCAGTTCCCAGACATTGCTCGGCCGTTTTTTTTTTCTAAACCATACTCACGCAAGCTTCATGTTCTGACTAGCTGAGCATTCCCGGTCCGATTTCACTGTGATGTGCACTTTTGCTTTTGTCCTTTTGGACCTTCTTTTGGTAGTTTTGATCTGATTGTCCCGAGTGAAGACTCGAAGTGTGGCTCTCAGCTGAGAGTCCTGTTGTCTGCCTGAGTTCCGGTTATGCTGTAAATTATTTGTTTCTAACACGGCCTTTGTCTGTTGGGTAAAGCTTTTGGCATAGTTGTTGTTACTTCCTGGATGACCGCTTCTGATTGATTCGTGCAGCACGGTCAGTTCTGTGCATGCGTTGCGTTCATATCCTTTTCCAAATTCTGACTAGGTTTTGATCAACTTGTGTTGTGCAGGTGACTAGAACATGTCGCTAGATACGACGCACTGTCGTGTGTTGAGCCCTTAACAATCTGACATGCGGTAACAGTGAATTGAAATTTCGAAACACCCATTGCCCCGGACGATCGATTCAACTTGGTCGAACATGTTACACCTTGGTCGATGTGTGAATCTTTGCTAATGATAACGCGTTGAAATTCAGATACGAGTTATCAAACTCACGGTTTGCAGTGAATGCGTCTACTTAAAAAACTCTAATGATTTGGAGCTTTTTTATTTTTGCTGTTCGCAAACTGTCAATTGAAGATTGTACTGATTTCTGAAATCCCCAGGTATTGTTCGTTGGGGTTAGAAAGAAAGTCTCATACCTCAGATCGAAAAACGTAACGAGTGATGAGCTCGTAACAAACTATTGTTCAGGAAAACGAGATCAACAATTCCATCCTAGTTGCATACGCGAAAAAGGCAGCAAAATTAGCTTTTGATGTTTTAATGTGAAGTGAATTATACTAAATGATTTTTGCTGGGTATCTCACTGCACTTGGATTTTGGGTTAATATGGCCCGGGTAAGACGAAGCCACTAACATTTTTTTCTAAGAATAAAGCAAGAAATTTCAAGTCTTGGAATCGTTGTAATTTTTCCTACAATACGTATGCATGGAAATGCTTTTCCAGTTTGGTTTTTTAATTTTTTTGATACCCGTTAGTTAATGTTTCTTATTACGTTGGTTTCTCCGAAAAGGATTCCGTGTGGGGCTTTGCACTCATGCTTTCCGGTCTAGCTATGGCCATGCTAATTGTTGTTTACGGACCTATGCGTTATCGTAAAGTGATCGTGAACGACTTCGGTGTGGGCGATTGGAAATTACCCGTTGTCTGGGTGTTTATGATTAGGTGAGTGAACCTCCTCTGTATGATCGGAGTATTTAAAATGAATACTTATTTTTTTGTGTATTATACAAAATTAATTTGCATCATAAGAGATTGGCCCTGTAATAATGTGGAACACTGTAAAATGGGAATCGTGAGGGATTATTCAAGTAAGAACTGGTTTGTTGACTTTCCTTTTAAAGAGCAAGACAGAAAGGAAGCAGAAAACCAGACTTGCATGCAGCGCGAGAAGCCATCTCAGATATAAAAACGGATCAACATTAACGGAGAAGTTGTAGATAGGTGAAGTAGAGAGATAGAATCTGCGGAGTGTAAGCTAGTTGAGAGGAGTGAAAAAATAATGTTTAAAGGAAATAGAGGGAATGATATAATATTAATAACACAGCGTTGTTGGTAGATGTAATGCGCCAACGTTTCGACTACCGTGGGTAGTCTTTCTCAAGGCAAGTTTTACAATCAAATTTGATTGTAAAACTTGCCTTGAGAAAGACTACCCACGGTAGTCGAAACGTTGGCGCATTACATCTACCAACAACGCTGTGTTATTAATATTATATCATTCACAATAAAAATCAATACATGGCGCATCGATTTTTCGATACACTCCTTACGTCGTTTGGTCCGGAAATAGAGGGAAGTTTTCAAAGCATTGAAATCCGCATGATTACCGAAGCCTCAAGGGCGGGCATATTAAAAAGCGAAATTCAGCAATTCACGGATAACATTACGGTCCCGAAAAATGTTATTTGTTTACCGTGGCCTCAGTAAGAAAGCAAGTAGTTGGGAGTGGCATCATCGACAAAAAGGTGAACTGGTTGCGATGTACTACGTAAACATTTGTTAATAAGTAAGAGAGAGGGTGCTTGTACGGAACCTTGGGGGCGTCGGCATTCATGAAGAATGGGTGACATAGAACCCCATCGACTAAGACTAGGATGGTTCGGTTAGTGAGAAAACTTAATGTTCACAATGCGAGTGCTGGAAGAAACCCGAACGTAAACAAGTTCGTCGGTTGGCTATCGACCCAACCTCGGTGAAAAGCCTTAGAGGTGTCAAACGAAACGCTTCTCCGAATTATCGGGTGCGGTCGACCAGAAATGAGAGAAAAGAGCCAGTAGATTATCGGTGTAACGACCTTGTTGAATTCCATATTGGCGGTAGCTCGGCGGTTCTTCGCGTTCCAGAAAGGACCGCAGTTGGTCGGAGAAGTTGGTCCGAACAACTCAGAAATAACATGGATTAGATAAATTGGACGTTAGCTGTTTGGATGAACGGAGTCCGGAAGTTTTGGAAAAAGGGCGAATTTTGGCATATAACCAAGGCATTGGAAAAGTTACCACATGGTACGGAATGTGTTAAGGGTGGTTAAAAGGGACCAACTCAGGAGCATAAATTTTAAGGACGATGGGTGGAATATAGCCCGAAGATTTTATGGGCCAGATTATATTTGCCATTCCCGATAGAAATGGCAGAACGCGTTTAGACTTGTATTTGGCTTTCGTATCAAGGTCTGATCAACACTAGATTTTTATTTTAAATTTTATAATAAATTTCAGTGTTCTGGTTCCGCTCTGCGGAATCGGTTTGATCGTTTGGTGGGCTTACGATCTGATCCACGACAGTAAATACTGGTATCATCTGACTTTGGATTCGGTGACAACAACTTTGCTCGAAGTAAGCCGTTATGCAATCTTTTCTCTCATTTTTTTGCACTGACCACTGATTTTCTATCCCTAGAAGATATTCAACGCAAAAATCCATTAGATTTTATTTTTCAATCGAAGACCAATTTGCTCATGCTGTACTCGGAATTTCTACTTAATATGTAGATTGGTTTGTTCATAAATGTAGAAATAACTGGAGCAAACCCATAGCTGGGCTGTCAGACGAAACGGCCGATAAAAGGTGTCCCCTCAGCACACAAACACATTGATCATTTTGCCATTTTGGACATGAACAGTGAATTGAAGTAGTTTTTCAACATGATTTATTTGTATGTCCTTCATTGTGTTTCAGTGGACTATCTTATTCATCATTCTGATCATCTCCAATGCGATCGCAATTTGTCGCAAAGTGGAATTATTTCCGAAAAACAAGTTTGTGGGTTATGATCCACACAATCCAGACTATGTTCCAGCCGATCGTCTAGAGAACGACGATCTCCGTTTCATCGTGGTCTCCGCGCTTAGTGTGAACAAAGAAAATTGGCCCGCGGAACAGACACAAGTTTGATACCTGCCAAATAATGTAGACGCATACCACAGTTTTTTTGTCTGTTCAACTCCACATTAGTATTACTCATATTATTGAACACATCACTTTGTCACCGATCCATTTGCTGTTCACGCGCACATTCAAGCCCAATCGGCATGTATATTCTAGCTGTGCAATTAATTGATTACTACAATTTCTCACATTTTGATCGTCCACATCAGTACCGACAGACGGTTCATGAACTTGCATACCAACCACCGCACGCGCCCACCAGTTTACGACCGGTACGTAAACGAAGCACCATGCAAAGAAATCATGCGCTTCCAAGCACTCCAATCACTGACACAAAAAATCACACACACACACACACCACAACCATAGCCACAGATACCGTTATTATATCATTCTCAGGATTTCGTTACTTGCTCCTGTCTCATCATTTTCTACGGAAGCCTGAAACTGTGAAAATCCTGCTCCGCTATTTTTTTCCGTCCTTAGCACACACACATACACACTCTCTGTTTCGGTCTCTGCGAATTTATCTCGCTCCCGCGCTCTTTCGCAAATGTTTTGAAGTTCCATGCATGACCAACCGGCGGTGTCATGCAACAGTTTGAGTGCATTTTGCGTGAATTGGAAGGATCCAAAATACAAAGAAAAGTGATAATACACGGACGGTTTTAATAACTGAAAGGGCATCGTTACTACTCTTGCCGCTAGGCTTGTTTGTTCACAGTGTAGGTTGATTTTTTCGTCTAAGTTTATTCTGCTGGTCCTATCATGAAGGCTCAAGTGTTTCGGAGCGAAATCTCGTGTATATTGGAAGAAGGTATACATGTATGAAACCCGAGCTACGATTATTGACCTCACTGAGTTTCACGGTCGTCTGGTTCTGATGGTAACTGGTTTCTTGGTTTGGCTATTCACTGTTGATTGGCACGGCTACGTGCAGCTCCGTTCGTCGACCCATCGATTGGTTCAGATCACTCACTCTTATCTGAGTTGTGCAGAGTGGATTTGATAAAGAATGTCACAACAGTCTGGACGTTCCACAAGCACTGAAATAACTCTGTATGGAATATAAACTTAATGTGAGTAAATTTTCTTAGGATAGGATTTTACATTTGTTAGTCTTATAAAATTAAATACAAAAGTATGGATTAAACTGCACCCCGGGATCTAAGAGATTAGACCCAGTATTCGGCTTAATCAGACCATAAACAGAGACTTCGTAGGTGGTTCTATGGGCCGTATGCATAGTACATATTTCAGTCAGGATTAATGAATATGATGCAGCGGTTGCAATTGAATACCATAATTTTCACTCAAAACCTTCATTAGTTTATCTAACTTCTACATTATGAGGAACTTAGCTTAGGACTGGTATACTACTTGAGCTAAACCCAAATATCTTGTCTCAGCCGATTGTTTGCTTCCTAATCTCGAGGCTGCGCCTTTTCCACGTCGAGGATGAGTGTGACACTGATGCCGTTAGAAAGATGTGGATGAACAGCCGGAGTGTTGAAAGACCAGAAAGCTTGCCGAAATTCATCGCGTTCGACCTGTGCCAAAAGGTTGTTCGAACATACTGGATTCAGAGTCCCCTTGCCAGTTAGGCGCGCTGACTGTCAAAATCCCAAGCGCGGGCTTGAAGACTATCAAGGAGTTTAGTTTTGGTCACCCAAAACTTCATTTTTGTTGGATTTTCGGTCGTTTTAACATAAATCACGCTTGATAAAGCGATGTGCATCCTCGTCAATAATTCTGCATATATTTTGCTTTATCTTAATCGTAAAAAAGTAAAAAGCCGGTTAATCTGTTTGATTCTGACTATTCTTTGGTAAACGTTTATTTGATTGTGTGTTCATTGTGTGCTGAGAGTGAGGTAACTAGTTATGATAGGGAATAGGATCATTCAAACAGGAGACATTGGAAAACACTGTCAACCAGTAGTTGATGCAGAAGGCTGCATTTTTGGTTCTAATTGAAGCCGATTTTCTTATTGCCTCCGAAGGAGAGAAAGCACGATCGCTAGTCATCTTTTTGCGTACGTTTCAAACGGGACTGCTTATGCCAGTGGTGCTATTGGATGGTTATCTGAACGCCCCGAAATTCATATAAAACTGACGCATCGGATTTACGATGCGACATCGATGATCTAGAACGATCACCTGACGAGAGGGAATTTCACGGCTGTTTCATTTGGATCGCTGGAAGAGTATTCAGAAAGGTATAGTCATGGAGCCACAATTTGTATCGAATAGCACAGTAGGATTACGAAACGAAGAGCCGAGGCAGAATTCTCCGGTTGAGCTATCAGCGGTCCATCAGCTATCAATAATAAGCTGTGTGTTTCGTTTGTGTGGTCACAAACCGTCTCCAGTGTAATTGTCTTCTTTGACAGGCGTCATTTCTCCTTCAAATCAGAGTGAACCAAAGACTGACAATGTGACGTTCAGTTTGTGTGCCTTAAGCAATATATATATATATATGCATATATATATGTATTATATATGTATATATATATATATATATATATATACATCCCTTGCACGTGCAAAAAGAACATGAAAAGGTGGAGGATGAGCTGACACGCACAACATGCGTCCAAGCCATTGATGGCGATGGTGAGGGACTAGCCTAATAGCGGGAGGACTATCTGCACCCAACACACGAGGACGCACCTAGTGATTGTTCACTCGATGTTCCCACCAACGCGCGTTGAATTGCTTGTGCACCATCACTCAGCAAGACGATTTCATCGCCATAATCTAAGTCATATTCTGTTCCCTGGGAAGAATTCAACTCCACCGTCCAAATGACCAGATTACACATTCTGTAGAACATACTTTGTGAGCAAGTTAAAAAGAAATGTGGATACACAGCAACCTTCCAGTACTCCATTGGAGTTGACGAAGAGTGGCGAAAACAGAACATAAGCCCTAACCCGACCTGAAGTATGACTATACAACTTCTCAGTTACACCACCTCTTAACAAGCAGTGCCGAAGTTTGGATCTAACAACAGAATCAAAGACTGCGTGAATGTTTAGGAACACGGTGATTCTTAGCTTTTGGAAAATAAAACGTTCCTGTTAAACCTGTCGGAGAGTGAAGATTTGGTCGAAACATCCATGACCAGCATGAAACCTGACCTGTTCCTCACGAGTTCGCTTTCCACACGTGTCGCACAACTGCGAAGAATGACGGACGAAAGTAGCTTTAACACTTTGCGATTAGGTTAATACCCCTAAGGTTAGATTAGTCATTGCGTGAGACCTTTTCAAACATGGGGAAAGTGAGAGTCTCCACTCACGAGGATTCGCCTGTTTAGGGGTACCAGATCTTTGAAAACTAAGTGAATATCTCCGACTTATTCATTTCTTTCATCTTTAAGTAGAGTTGGAGAAAGCCCATCAGAGATACGTGCTTTATGGCCTCCTAAGGCTCGGATTTCTTTAAGGTCTTTCTGCGTCAGTTTGTGGATCTGTTGTATTGGGCCTCCGGATGCTTGTCGGAATTTCCCTTGGAGGTGCTGATGCTGATGGCCAGCTAATTTGTGTCTGGAATTGCTCTGCTCAGTATACAAGATGTCGCTGCTGGTTGTGGATAGGTGAACCATCAGCTTCACAGGTCGTTTCGCTTGGACCCAACTCTCTCTTACTAGTAACGTGGGTGGTGTAAATGGATTGAGGAAATTTCCCGTAGCGTCAACAAGTTCCATCTCCAAAGCTCATTGAGACCACCAGATCTCGCGATCTCTACGCAAACTTGCACTGAGTTCACTAAGTTCAGCCGGGCTACATTATACTCGCCACCAGCCGGAATGGACTGGCGTCGTCAAGAAGACTCAGAGACTGGGCAGTAATCCAGAGTGGTAACGAGACTATTCAAGCCACCACTAACTAAGCCTGAAAAATTCAAGGCATTCTTGATAAACGACCAGTGATCCTTGATGTTTTCAGGTGGGGGCAATCCTAGCTTTTCAGCCAGTGGGCCCTGAAAGATTGCCAGGCGAGTCGGATCAAATAGTATGTTGCAATCTGATTGATACTATACCACGCGCTTTGAGCGGCTACCAAAGCACATGGGTAGCCTAGTGCATACTAACGCCTGGTCTGAGTCGGGGGGATGCTAATACGACCGACAGTCTTGTAGACAGTCCCGCTGTTTGTAGGTAATAGCGATGTGGTCGATTTTGGTCCACCGTTGACTTGAATAGAGGGGACACCGGGTGGCGTACCGGACGTTGGCGCGTCTAAAGCTTGTACTAACGAGGAACAAGTAATGATCTGAGAACAAAGCCGACAACCACTCCCCGTTTTCAGAACGATAACAGTCGAGACCAAATAAGAGCTCCTAGGTGCGCTTCATTCGAGGACAACCGACCGTCTCTCACATTCATGTCCTCTGCCAAAATCGCGGTCACCTCGCCTTGCTGTACGTAGGAAGTCGTGCATCTTCTAATAACAAGTTCCATCGACTGCATCTGGGCTGCAATCTGTAGACACGTACACTGAGACATCAAACAAGTTGCCTCTATGGAAGCGAAGGCTATTTATTTCGCAAAGCCCTTTGAGTCCCACTGCTCATAGCCGGCTGGCTACTGGGATCCAGTCAAGTAGTGCAGCCTTAGCCCTCTCACTGCGAGCCAGAGACACCAGAATCCGTCCCGTCAGGGTCTCCAGAAGCATATGAAACTTTACAAAAGGACTAGATGGGAATGTCTGTCGGATAACGGAGCTGGAGATTTGAATGCGAGTGTCTTGGATGCAGCACACACCGTCGGCTATTGTCTTCAGTGCACGAGCTAGCCACCCCCGTTGACCCATGCGCATCAGCGTTCGCACATTTGAATGTGGCTAGTTTGAAAAGGGCATCGAGTTCGAAGAAGTACATCAGCTGGCTGAAGCGGGTTCAGTAAGATTTTGATGATATATGAGAGAGAACTTGACAGAACAAAGATGGGATTTATTCCAGTGGCACTAGTATGGGCGACTGCGGTTCCCGAAAAATGTAAGGGAATCGGGTGGGAGTCGGGTAGCACGAGTCTTTAGAGAAACAAGCAGTTATATACGGTGGGAGGTCGTTTTCTGGAGTGCGTGGAGAGTTAAAAACGTTTGCACAATGATCGGTCGCATTCATTGTTGCATGCGTTGTGGACTGTTGTAATGCTCCGTCGCTAGGTCTAGAGTAGGCCTTTTATTCGAGTATGCACCTCTAACGCTTGCGCAGCCAAGTCCAGACGAGCTGGTAACAAGTTGATCGATTTACACGCTTCCTCTGGAAAAATTTGCCGGATCAGTGGCATAGGTCTTATCTATTCGGCGGACCACACTCACCACGTCACAGTGCCACTGGCGGGCTGTTTCAGTACATTTTAGGGAGAACGCTTGGCCGACGAGAACTCACCGTGCCTTCGACACTGCGGCTGCCTGTCCGTGGCCACTAATTAGGTAGTCTTGAGCCTACCATATTCGCATATAACCACCTGGATGGCAGCCGTTCCTTATCCATAAACCAGGTACGTGCCCAATGGAAGTCAGCTCTATCCTGACAGCATACAAAGATTATTTTAATTGAGAAACTATTCAAAAACTCATCCCAATCAAATCAATTCAACAAGTTTATTGTGGCACTAACAATGAGTGTCCTGTTCAAGGAATCAAAAAGGTATCCACAGTGCATAGGGGAAAATTTTTATTTGTGTTGAAGGAGATGTTCCCTTAATGCTAAGAAAAAAGACTATAAAATGTGATAGATTCCCCGAAAGATGCCCTTTGTTGCACGATACCGGAATCGAGTTCATATGTCATCGTGAGTACGGCGAGGTTCTTCCATTTTGACGTAAATCTGGACCCATGGTATGCTTCATACAAAAACTTACCCCCGGCTTGTATTGTGATGTAATCCAAAATATTTTTCATGTCCTGATGTGAAAGTAGAGTTGGCAGTGAATAACATTGTCGAAGATTTTAAACTTCGTGGTGTATAAGATGAAATTAATGTCACATTTGAGTTGCCGGACGCCACATCAAAATGACCGAAAAATTACAAAAGAACCGTGTCGTAACCATCGTTTACTGGATTTCTAGCAATATACTACCAAGTTGTTCCAAGTAAATCTCACTTTATTTCCCCTAACCGGCTTCAAATGCTTCTTGGTTGAGATATGCAAAATACAGTTTAAATGAAATGTCAACTCAATTTCTAGTTTGCTCCCTCGCTGAGCAGAACGGAACTTTATGGCTTATGATCACATGGATTCGTCAATACTGATCGATTGTTGGGGATGCAAATCCAAGTATTTTGTCCCTTTGTACTCTTGTACTGGAAAGAGGAAGTGTTCCCATGATGCTCATTGCGTGAGTTTCATCAATATGTATGTCAAAAAGCAGATCTATTAGTAAATAGACGAAAAACTTTCATCTCTACAATTAATCTTTCCATTTTAGTTTGTGAAATTGTACCGAGTCATCAAAAAAAAAAAAAACGTGAAATTGCTCGATTTAACAAATCATGTTTATCCATATTTGATGCGAAAGATGACGATCGAAGACGAATGCACAAGGCATTAGTTGCCGATAGAAACTCTGTTTAATGAGGAATATGATGACCTTGTGAGATCCGAACGATAGGCTTCCTGCTTTACGTTAGGCTGGTTAGATAATTTTAGTCAATTAATGCCATTCGTTTGCCCATTATTGCGGTCAGATTGTGTCTCATAGAACAGGCCAATAGTACTTCATTGTTAATCGACAAGACATACGTCAAATTAGGTTTGATATAAATTGTTGGCCACGAATAACGCAAGTTATGCTAGGGAGAAATCCTGATCAGCATCTGAGTGACGGATGACATCCATGTTCATTTGATCGTGTTTTTTAGCCCTCAAATTCGCCCTCACACAACCTTGTCAGAAGCACTCAGTAGCTACGGAGGTTAATAGTTAGACTCTTTTCAACGAATCGTTCCCAATGCTTTGGAGTAAGTGTAACCACGTGAAAACTTCCGTAATGGCATATTCTTCGGGTGAAAAATCTGCCAAATTAAAACATCGTTATCGCTTTGTTTCCTGAACTAAATTGCAAACAGGTTGGCGAACAAGCTCGTTTCCCGTGACTGGTAATCATGTCATCACCATATAAGAGGAAGAATTTTTTGAAGGGATTGGATTAGTCACTTAAAAATATGATTAGACAAGCGATTTGTGGTGTAACTTGCGTGCAAAACCTAGATGACAGAACAATTAACACAACATGTGCTTGTGTATTTTGGTTATGCATGTAACACCACAAATCCCTTCTTCATCCATATTTTCGTCCGACTAATCCAATCCTTCATAGAAATTCTTGCTTATATATTTTAATGTAATGGCATGAGTACGACTCACGGAAAACGATTTTGTTCGCGAAAATGTTTACTGCCAATAAGACACAGAAGCTGAATATCAAACAAATGTTGCACCTTATTGTAGACGACCACAAACAGGTGTACAATATTTCGATTTTTCTCCAGTATGCAGTAAGCATTGAAAAAGTATCGCAAAGAAGCACTTGCTGATTTCACCAACAGATTCCAGTTTGCGTTCCCTGTATTTCGTCGACCAACTAGTTCTACTGACGAGTGCGCTGATGTGCCCAGGTTCGTTGATCACTTTCTCGTCTGAAACTGAAGTGGTTTACGCTATCCAGTAAATAATCGAAAAGAGATGAAGAGATCTATTAAAATGTAGATAAGATTGATTCCGCTGATACTGTTTGACGAAACGATTCATAGGCCAGTGTTTGCATCTAAGTATACTTTGAAAACTCAGAAAGAACTGCAAAGCCAGCTCATTCGTGTCAGTCTATCGACCAGGTTATCAAAGTGGCATTCGTTCGCGGTGGATTCGCGTCCCGCTGACCGTCGTGGGCGTGCACTCTGTTCGTCGACTCTGCTAAGAATAAGACGATTGTACGACACTTCCATTGTTTTCGACTAGGAGCTGGATGGAGACATGGTATGGCGAGTCAATTGACCGACAGGTTAACTCTATTGTTATTCAAATGTATTTATTATTATTATCACTGTTTAGGCAATTATCTATTCAATCCTCTGTTATGTAGACAAAGTTAGTTTGCATAAGCCTTAAATTTGGATCTGCTCACCATTGCAGAATAGGAGACAATTAAATTAGTTGTGCTCACCTTCGGTCCGTGATCATAAATGGGTCATATATTCGGAACAGTTCCCACCACATTGTGCAGCGTGATGGTAGTCAAATAACGCATGATGAAGTTGAAGGATGGATGATTAGTGAAAAGGAGCTGATTAATCATGATTACTCCTGTTCCGTTTGCGTCTACTCGAATTTGAAAAAATCGAGTTCATTTTTACCCGCATGTGGGGGTATTTATGTTAGTGTTTTGCTTTCAGTTACAAATAGACCTGATTTATTGTATTTTGCTTTAAAGATACCTAAATCAGTAGAGAGAAAAGCTATTTACTCGAAACTTAGTACACATGAAATAGCCCCGGGGGATAGTTAGCAGTCAAGGTAAAATAATAATAGATAAAGGAAGCACGTGGTGAACAGATATATGTGTCTGCCGGTATCTCAGATCGCAAATTCAGAGGGTAGACAGGAGATTATAAAAAGTGGCACAGTGTAAGCAGTGCCGATAGCTTGAATCGATAAGGCTTTCACGTGTCTCGAACACCGAACCAAACAGAGTGAGAGTGGGGCTAGCCCAAAAAGGCCAATAGACCAGCACAAAGGTTTGAACAAACCATCCGCCGTTGCGAATGGTACTGTGATCCCGGAAAAAACATACAGCGGACGAAAAAATGTGAACTGCTGGACTAAATCCAACTGGAAGTAGATCCATCAAAATTTGGGAAACATGGGTACCGCAAAACGGGATAAATAACCGTTTTTAATTTTTATTCTGAAAGTTAGCTTTACCAAGGGAACGAACTGCCTGCCGCGGATCACCATGTGACTCATAAATGAACTTATCATCCTTTCACGCTTCTAATGATTCAAATAAGTCTCTAGTACAAAAATTTTCCAGCCTTGGAAATATATGCAAATCAAGATATATATTTTATAATTTTCAAGTTGCTTTGGATAATTGATTAATAGTTCGCTGCTTGCTTTCGGAATAAAAGGTCTATTTTGTTTCTTATTTTGATTTCACTTGTGCATTCGGATTAGCTCCAAATGCCTCAGCATGGTCGGAGCCGGGTATCTCGGGCTCCAAATCGGCTGCTTGTCCTGACTGCCTCTCAGAATGCTTCGAAATGTCCGTGGGTCTCAAATAGCTCTTGCCGAGGAAGTTGAGATGGAGAATGAAAGAACCCAATGGACTTGAAAACTTCTGTTCTCAGTCAAGTTAAAATTTTGTTGATCGTATTCTAGAAAGCTGGTTTCCATGGGGTTCTCAGCGCTGAGTTTGACTTTTAGGTCACAACTTGTTCAGCACCAGTCAAGGTGACATCGTCAGTGTAAGTGCGCAGTTTTTAGGGTTCTCTATTTATAGGGTTGCAGCTGACCTCAACCTTCAACGTCTCTGGCGACCATGACCTAGAGACTACGCGTCTCTTTTCCACTTCTGTTGCAGACCAAAGCGGGAGGAACAAAGCCTATGGTTCTTCAAGAGGTTTAGTTTTTTCTACTCACAATTACTTACTGGCAAAGGTGTTAGTAGTCATTTTGGAATCACTGATTTCCCAAACTGTACCGTTTTCTGGAGTTGTTTCAAAGTCACTCGTAATTGGGTAGAATCATACCCTATCCTCACAAGGTCAGACAAGCGTGCATGTTTACAAGGTATACGTACTCAACAGTGTGTCCATGGCCAATGGGTCGCATTTCGGGGCTATGCAAATGAGGCCTCAGTAAACCAGATTGATGGTGGCCTTAAAATGATTCCAAAATGATGCTGGCAACCGCATATCAGCTGCCATTTTGGGTTGAGCCACTCACAAGTGATGGCAACCTATTGTCCAAAAATAAGGTCACTCTGGACAATCCCAACAGGATCAGGTGTGCGGCCCATCAAGATCCTGTTGCTGCAAGTGTACGTTTGCCAGCTGTGCAGATCGATTCTCAGGCGCACGCAGTTTATGCACTGGGCTTACGCACTTTGGCACGGCCACGTAATTCGGTCGATAGATCGGTCAGAATGCGAAGAGGTTCGGGATTCAAAGTTACTAACCGAACATAAAATTCAAAGGGTAGGAAGCTGTACATGTTCTGCATATTTATTTGATTTTATTGTGTTCTAATCTATCATGGCAGAAGCCCTTATCCAGGGATCGTTGAGGGATCTGGTTGAACCCAAAAATTTAGTTTCCCGCTGATTAATCATGAACAACAAATTAACTGGGATTCGTTTAGTTTTGGTTCACTGCTCACTCTTCTCTCGTTAGTTCGACCAAAGTCTGCCGTTTGTTTGAGATGAAACTCTATTCGATTACCCTATTGGCCCGTGCGTTTCGTACGTGGATAAGATTTGTTTTTCATCTGTTAAATTGCAGCAGATGGGTTGCTTCTTCGTAACAAGCCACAAAATTTTCGTCACCGGTTGAGACAACCTCGGCTAGTGCCCTAGGCACTGCGGCAGTCGTTTCGGTCTCTTGGTGCATTGAGCATTGATGCCTCATAATAAATCGTACCAAACATCATTGCGAACTCTTACTGAATAACTAGTTCCAGCATCCCACGACCACGTACCTTATGCTGGGTTCTAATCAGTAGATCAGAGTTCGATGCGGAAAACAAACCGTGCACACGGAGTCCCATTCAAACGTCTTATTCTAACGAGATCAGATTTTGTTGGTTCTATGCGCAGCTTTGACCTTAAGGAGAAAATTATTTTCCAATTGTAGCAAATCAGGAGCACCAAAATATTGTCCATTATCTCCAATGCTGTTCAAATTTGTTGCTGATTAGGTAATGCAATACGTGATTAAAGATTAACAGAATAACTAGGCTTGCAAAATCTGCCGGGTTACCGAGCTTGAATTTTCCAACAACCCAGTGTTGCTCTAGAAGAGTATGATTACCTTTAAGTGCTAACAAATAGGCTTGATAGATTGTTCATCATAATAGAAATTTTCGTTATTCCTTTCAGTCACACGAGTGGATTCCTAAAACTGGATTTTTGTACAACGGAAGCTCTCTGGTTTATCTTTTATCTCGGCTAAAACATTCCACCAAATGGGCAAGCCAACGACTACGTCAAACACCTTTACAGGTTCGAAAGACTCCATGTCAAACGAATGAGAATGGCCTTGAACTCAAACTGCCAGTGGTGCCGAAGCACATCATTCATTCCCAATATAGAGTTGAGAAACCAGATGAGAAGATACTGAGGATATCAAGCAACAATGGGTTTTTGATCGCTGATGCGTAAACTCTATCTTGGATGCAAGATGGCATGACCGAAAATTGAATGAAACCATCACAAATCGCTGCCTCGTTATCCCTGTTCAACGCGCACACAATAATGTCACCTAAACTGGTTTGAACACGACCAGCGGGTGGCTTAAAGCAAGGTTCGGTATTTTCTTCGGAGAAGTAAACTGACTCAGTGTTTGTTTGGCTTACAGCACTCCTAAAAGGGAAAGTGAAGCCAACTGTCTTGTGCAAAGAACGTGCCAGCAACCACCTAGGGCGGAAAGTCGCAATAAGTGCTATGCATGAATGAACTTATTCTCTCCAAATAACCAGCTTCTGTAAAGTCATTAGTACTCTAACCACTTTCCAAACCCGGCAGTCGCAAAGCATTGAAATGCACCAGTCTTAGTTCTTGAACCAATATCAACAGTAAATATTCAATTCTCATCTAGTGCTTGCCATAATGAAAACAGCCAAATAAGCTTACACTAATAACAAGTTTAAACCCATGTAAGACTACTGAGAAGACGAATAACAAACATCAAAAGATTCAAGTCCATGGAAAAATAGCGTATGCCGCATCCTAACTTGAGTTGAATCAATCACAGATAGTATGGAGTAACAAGATTAGTTCGTCGCAAGTCAACGAATTAGCTTGCTCAAATCCTTTCAGACCTATTCCGAAATGCTTTTCGGACGAGCGTACGCTTACTCGCAACTTATCACGAAGTGAGCGGACCACTAAGGCACCCTTCAGCTCGGACATGTGAACCTGGTCGTGTGGATGCGTCATTGAAAAAGCCTATATGAAGGAAATCTGCATAATGAGGTTTGATGGTAGTTCTAGATAGTTTTGGACAAAATTGCGGTGAACTTCGAAATAATTCCGAAATAAGGAATGGAAGTCAAAAAAGGTTTTAGCTTTTTGTTACTGAGATCCAAAAAGTAGTAAGACCATGGGAGATAATAATAACAAAATCTCACTCCAACGACTGCTTTTACGTGGTCAGTTTTACTGTTGGAATCCCTCCAACAGTTTGTTCATCTTTAATCCCTAAGCAGACATTACAATGCTTTCCTTCTGGAGAGCTTATTCATTGGTCACAGCACCGTCATCCAATTACAAGGTTGATCTATCCGGGGAAAATATTTTTCAGACGCCCGGTGCTCATTGTGGCTGTACCGTGTGATCACACACATGTGAAACAAGTGAAATCACAACTCCTGAAGATCTAAAACCGGTAGTCAGAAGTCGGAGGAATTCGGTGTCTTTAAAAGGTAAAATCCACCTCAAACGTATCGCCTCCGCCGTATTCTTCAGTCATGAGTTATTCCAAGGGTAGCTGACACATCACAAAATGGAATAGACATTAAGTCATTCAAACCACACATACGCACACGAGCCCACATTTGTGTTGGGGCAGCTTTTTTGCGTGCACCCATCATATGTGCTGGTCTGTGTATGAGTTCGGAAACCTCGGGATGTGTGTTTTGAATGGAACAAAGTGATGGTTTAGCTTCATAGAGTATTTAACCGAAATCAACGGTTCTACCTGAAACCGCCGTGCATGATGACATTGTTTTGGTTTCGAATGCCGATTGTCAGTACGCCCAGTGTAGTTGACTGGAGTATCGCGTGAGGTTGTGAGACAAGCCAACGGACTAGGCTTCCAGTGATTGCCGTCAAAATCGACGGGCACATGCGGTCACGTTACCAAATTAGAAAAACTGGCATGCAAGTTAGCTTCAATCTGCATCTGGTACCAACACGCGCTCACGGTGCAACTTTTCATTGGGTACTTCCCGTCACTTAGGGGCTCGCTCAGCCACTGCCTAGTTTAGGGCGTGCCCACCAAAATATTGCAATGTAGCGAAATGGTTCACTATGCAAACAGTCGAACCAGTAGCCTTAACGTTCATACATTGGCGCGATGTTAAACACTTGAAAGCTGAGGTATATCTGTGTGTGATTAGATGATATGACAAAAGTCCCCAGATGATGTATAAGGAAAAGATTGGATGTGAAAACGTATGCTCGGCTATCGTCTTCTCAATTGACAATCCAGTTCTATCCGTCGCTTGCCTGTTGTAGACAGCATAGCTAAATCGAGCAGACAGTGAATTATGCTTAATAAAGATCAAACGTTTATATTGGCTCCCTGTCGTTAATCCTCAGTTTTACCGGGCTCATGCATTGACTGAATCGATACTTTACGGTCAAAACGGCATTACCGTTTTGCATAAATAATGAATGCTGCAGTTCTGTACCCATAACCCTGACATTCTTGAAGAAGTTAGTCTGTTCTTGGTCTTCCTGGTCCGTGCGGGATTTTTCCCGCTTTTTGATTGCAAATTTTTCCCCTGCGTGTACGTTTCCTTCTCTTGCGTTCAATTATTTTAAGCACATTATTACTCTTAACTATTCATTCCAGTATTTTTGTTTCATATGATCCTTCGTAATAACGAAAATTGAGACGATGCAAACGCTTTCTGATGATTGACCTTGTCTAGCGGATCAACAGTTGTGGCTTTCAAATGAACCGACCGTCCATGCACAGTTTTAATAGTTCAAATGATATTATTTATGCTTGGTGCATCATTTTAATTCTACTGATTTCCTGACCCGACTGTGTGCATTTTGTAAAAAAAGTTTGTACCTGTAACATAAGGTCTATTCGCATCGCCCTGAAATCCCTTACTCTCACCGGTCCTGCTTCTGTTTCAGCGTGTGCTTTTCATGAATGTGCCAGTCAGATCTTCCATTCTCATTGCGGAATGATCTCATGAGTTCAGTTTTAGGTATGAATGCCCTGTTTCTCCGTACAACCGGTGACCCGCAATTCCCAAACCAATAGCGATGGAGTTGAGTTCAGCGTTACACTTTGGTCTCGATATGACCTTCGGGTTGCACAGGACCGGTAAACTGCTTCACTATTCTGCTGAACTGTGGAAGCCGAATGGAATTTATAGCAATTACTGAGGGGTACCTAATTCGTGCATTGTGAGTTCACCTGAATAGTGGTCTACGAAAAAATTGCTAGCAGACTTCTTTCTGTTTTCTTTAACTCAATGCCTTTTCTTCATTTTCTCGAGTACGAATCATCCAGTTTCACTCATTCTTGTTAACACCAGGATGGACGAAATTCCACTGATCTGTTCACGCTGCGTGAGACTCAGCAAGAAAAACACGGCTTTTAATATTCATCTCAGTGAGGGTGATAGTTTTTTCATCCCCTTCTGTTCTATCCCCCAATTTCCTTACTCCTATTTCAATGAGAAAAAGCAAGATTTCAGATTATCTCAAGATCACCGAGAATGGTTGTGTTAGCCATGTGGCTTTCTAGTCAGCATCCGTTAAGTCTTGATTCACACTTTATCCTCCTCTGATGTGGGTTATGAAGCCACAACCATCATGGGTTGAATCTCATTACGAATTCTCCCTCGTTTTTAGCAAGGCGCTGTAAACGCAGGAAGAACTACTGAAATCTTCAAAGCGAAAAGAGTGTAACACATGATCACCATATGATTAAATTAGGTTTATGCTGCTGAAGTGAAGATCACCCTAATTTCCTGCTTCTTTACACTGCGGCTTCAATGCCAGGGTTTCAGTCAAACTTCAGTATTGCAATTCTTAATGTTTCTTATAAAGTTTCCTATAAGAATGGAAATCGATGGAAGGTAGGAGACAGTTGCTGATGAAGGTCTTGTGTTCAAAACCATTAGTTTTTGTTTAATTCTGGAATTCTGTGATCGTTGAACTCGTCGCCTGAATTGCAAAAGCTTTATCATTGTTCCAGGTGTCATCGGCCTATGCCACGGCCCTCAGTCACAATCCGAACCCAATGTTCGGCAGCCGGGAGACTTCAAAAACCACCAGTTTCACTCATGACATATCACAGTAGGCATAATTGTTGAAACCCTGTTAAATACTTGGAAATTTGCCGCCTATAGTTGACATCCCGTTAGGTGTTGTGGTATTTCGTCGACTGATGTGTGAACACCACTTTTGATTGATTACAATTAGGGCTATCTGTGACATGTACTGGGCACAGTGGATAGCTTATTAGGTCAAGCTGATCTACGGCTGAATTATGTGTGATCTGTTTTTCTGTCCAAGTTTCCAATGCGGACGCCGTTCATCTTGGAGATTTACTATTAGTAGATATCACCGCGAAAGGTCAGCCCACAAGGCATAATCGGGCCTCGTGCGCGAGCTCTAGGAGATAAGCTGCCATGTCAATTTTAACTTTATTCCTGCAAATGCAAGGTCACGCTATGTGAGTCTGCTGTTGGATTCTCTCATACTTTTTGAACCGAATCAATGAGGACCGTAATTCACCCAATTACGATATGTTGAAGCGAGTAAATTGATGTTAATTTATGCCACTGTAAGATAATAAGCATCGAAGTGACATGGAAATCATCTTAGATTTCTTGGACGGAAAGCTAACAGAACGGACGGGGAATACATATATCCCGTGAAGTGAAACGCCTGGGTGTACGGAATACCCGACAGACGATGTGCACAGATTGTATGGAATGAAATAGGTGACGTGAAACTGAAGTGCGAAAGCTCGATTTTTCGCAACATCTAGCTTAAGCGGTTGAACAAATAAGGTTACCATCCAGTTGGACAGCAAAGTACTGTTCTGGATCTTAATGATGTTAATGTTCCCATTCAATCAATGTTAAATTACTGGTTATTATTCAATGGAGAATGTAAGATACCGACTCGTTCAAGGGCGGAGTGACGGATGGTATTTATAACTAAGTCATGGGCAACAGATCGTTCTGAAAGTCCACTGATGCCATCTGGCCGTGAGTAATTGAGGGTAGGTGTTGCATGAGTACGGCAAATTCAATTTGATGAGCAATCCCGCGCATTTGGTAGGAGGAGTATTTTTGCTCTCGTGGAGGTGAAAATGTGTGTACGAAAGCAGCAGTTACAGGCAGACCCACGAAAAATGACGGTAAAGTGACGATAGAACAGCTGTTCCAGTTGCAGTTTGTAATATTTGGACTTGAAATCGGCATACGGAATTTGGCCAGTCGTAAAAACGAGTGGATGCGAATCACCAATGGGCACTGAATTGACTCCGACCCAAGCTACGCAAACGAAGACAGCGAAGAGAGCCCAGTTCGAGTTTTATTTGCAACCGATACGTTTATATACAAAATGGGAGATATCCTGATTGGTGTAATACATTCCATCCAATGACGTTCGAGGAATGCTTGGACTTCATGACCACCTGTCGCCGGTTGTCTGGGCAGGTTAAGGCGAGGAGGTGCGAGACTGCATCACGTGACTTGCGCATGGACCCATCATAGGTATGTTAGCAACTGCAAAAATAATCAGCGCGCATAGAAACTACGGCTGACTAGACGACGGGAAATGAGTCACAAAGCAAAGTAATGTGGTCCTATTAACACTGGTATTTGAAGAAACACATCATGACTCTGGTTGATGCCGATTAAAAAGTAGATAACTGATGTGGATTCCGCATACCCCAATCCCACTTAGCCTGTCTTCGTTTATCTCTATAGCCCATACTTCTCTTCTTACTAATTACTCGCCTGTAGTACATGCCTTTAAAATCTGCTCGAAAACTTATGTCAAGAGTTTTCCTATTTCGGGTCGAATCAAGTACGTTAGCCGAATCGTTCAACATCCCATACTCCTATGAACAATGACACTTTACCTTTCCCGTTTATTTTGACTTCTGATTCATCTTGACTCTGAAACATCGAGTAATGAACTTGATCGAAATCGATTTGTCGGGTCATAAGTTCCCATTCAACCACAGCGGAATGAGTTAAGTTTATCCCAACCCTGATTGAGTTCATACAATGTGATTCTAGTCTCGATTTCATAGTAGTTAGGTTGTTTAAAAGTAGTGCTGATACGATATGTTCCAGGAAACGAATACCCTCTACTCAAACGAACAAAACTTCATCCATCCACGTGCGAAATATACTACTGAGAAGAAAAACCAATACTTTCGGGCTTTGTGTCCCCTTTCTGAAGATTATTCTTGTCTGACCGACGAGTGTAATTCTTAAATGGACTTATCATCCATTCATGCTCCTGATGAGTCAAATGAGATTCTAGTGAGAATGCCATTCTGCATTGAAGTGATTTAGAACTCTGGATGCGGTTGGGTGGAGCTTTTGACAATCGCACACTATGATTCTCTTGGCAGAGTTTCTAATCACCCGACTGGAATCAGACGTGCACGTACTTCGATTTTCGTACTGCCAACAAAATATTTCATCTTGTTTGTGTGATACAAGAAGAATGAGCGCGCTTTCGCGTCATCCGGCATCATATCATATTTTCTGGTGCTGACGAAAGCTGATTGTTTGACCACAAAAAGTTTTCTCCAACTCAGTGTTGTTGTTGTTGTTGTTGCTAACGGTGATGATAACGACGGCGAAGCTCCCAGTTTTTACACAAATGTGAACGGACTTACTGGAAACTGGATTGCAGGTGATCTTTTAACGAATTATTTCCTGTCACAGGGATAAAAAATGACGGGTGTAGAAACTTTCGGTAATTGTTTTCCTCGCAAACAAGCAGAATCAAAGAGCTTTTGTATCCAGAAATCAGCTACGTGGTGTTTTGGAAGTTGGGTATGATGTGGTAAAACGGCCTGTCTGGACGCATCGGTGGACGGTTTTCGTTCGTATAATACACGTCGCGTAATTCGCACAAAACAAGTTCACGAGAACTAATTAGTAGCCCGTTTGTGCCTTTTTGGTTTCTCATTGCTACAGGGTTCATCAAGAAAATGGGAACGGTCTGAAAGCAGAATGACATCTGAACAAACTTAATTCGGTTATTCTGATCAGCCTAGACAGGAGTGGGTGCTAGAGTGGTACCACACGCACGTTTTCCAGTTGGAAAGTTCGGATTCAAACCCTGGGATCAATGGAGGATATCCACCACTGATGACCTATAACATGAGCAAAACTAGAGCCTCATGCTTCGCGAGGTTGACTGGATGATTTGCAGTTTGTGCATGAAAGATGAAGTCCAAGTGGCAGTCAACCTAATATAACATACAAAACTAAAATCCCTAATCGTTTACCCGGAAGTAAACATGCTACCGAAACCATCTTCGACCGGTTCTGTTAACTCTCCCAATTTACCTGCTCAACATACCAAGGAGCTGTCCGATATGAAGCACCAATATTTGAGAATGTATTTTCGGACACTCATGCGCTGTCTTTCTCATGAACACACTTGTATTTAGAAGTCACTTGACCTGGCGACGTCACAAATCAGGGTTTTTGCCATTTCTAACTTATCCGTATCTCCAGATAGCCTTGATTCCAATGCGTTGAGTTTGAGACCATACTACTCACTTACTTGCTGGGTTCTATCATGGGAAGGCAGTTCATTTCATTTCACAATCCTAGTGAAGTCTTTGTCTATGTCGGTTTTCATTGTTTAGTTGGATTTTGCAACCGAAGTTTGACAGAAAACGTATTTTCCCGTGGACGGAAACTAGAGCTGTGTGGTGGAGATTGGGATGGACTCGACCTTGAAGTTCACTATGGCTTCAGACATTTATTAAATTGTATTTCCTTTCAAGGCTAGTTAACTTCAAATGATCAATAGAGGACATTTGGTATGCCAACTTCGGACGTGTCCCCAAGGGGATTTTGAAACCGAGAAATGAATAAATCTCAGCATCTGATAGGATAGAGAATCAACGACCAGATATGACCAAAGTGTTGCTTATATCGTTTGGCCAAAATAGTATTGACACGATAACACACACGCAAAAGCAAACTACAACAGAAATAACGCGGGTGGTGTGCGCGATTCGAAGGCGAAGACTCTCGAAAGAACGAAACGACCAGAACTATATAGATCTTATGCTAGATAAGATAGACATAACCAAAGGAATATCACAGAATCAAAATCAAACGTCAAAGTAGATCGAGGAGGAACGCGTTAGGCATGGCAACTAACATTCCAAAAAAAACAACTTAGTTTGTTAATCGAAAGTGGTTTTCCTATGACCATCACAAAACTCCGACTAGCTTGGGTGTTTTCGGCTTGCATTCACGTGTGTCATTATTTAAACTTAATTGCTACTCGGTTCTTCAGAGAATCTTGTTACTAATGTGCCGAATACAAATGGAAGTGTTTTACTCTATACTTCCACTTCAACACAATTAGTACCGGATGCCTCGGGGAGTAAAACATATCGCCTGCGAAAAATAATACTTTGAAATTTACCTGTCATTCTTTATGTCAGCTTACTGTGCGAAAACATTTTCACCCGACAATTTGTGGGCAGCCATTTTGGAATAAGTTGCGTAAGCGTTGATGCTGTTTGATTCAATTATTGCATTCCGGCTCAGATGGATCACTATTCGAACGGTCTATTTCAGGCTGCCTCGCAAGCATATTACGGCTTGCTCTCGAAATCTTGTTTTTTTTGCTTTGTTTATTAATGACGTAACAGTGCACATCAATTTTCAGGAAGGGGATCTCGGCCAACAGAGAACTGCTGAGTGGGGACGTTGACCGGTGGAGGGAGGGTTCGAACCCGCGACCTTCAAGTCCAAACGCCACGATCTTATCCGCTTGGCCACCACTTTTCACTCAAGTTGTTTTTTTGTTTATTGACTGCTTTGAAGTCGCCGATATTACTTACATCGGGGCATCAGATAGGGCTCATAGAAATGATATGTTAAATTTTGCAAGTTTATCCACTTACCTTCTGTCCTGTGCACCGCACGAATAGGGAAATTTCCCTTAGCTATCAGCTTTGTTCATTGCTGCAAAAATGTAGCACACCAAAAAGGCTCTGGGTTTGTGGCCTGTTGGTGAGGAGTTTTCCGTCTATCAATAAAAATGTTTATGAAAATCTGAAATCTGGAGGGGGGATTTGTGGCTTGTTTTTACAGGCTTCATTTTAGTGGTGATAAATTGCAATTTACTAACTTCGTCGTTTAATTGTAACTATGGAAACGTCTTCAGTACTTCTCATCATTTCTACCGTCGGTGATCAACAGCTGTACCCCAAAAGTCTCCGTATTACCGTGGGTGGACGTCTCAAGTGCAGAGTTAACCAATCGTCCTCAAAACCTTTCAAAATGCTCCCAAATGACCGTGTTTTTCTAACGGCGTTTGCTAACGAAGTCCTGCGCACTGCCCACCCTTGCGAGTGCTTGCAACGAGGTGTGCGGATAGACGCGATTACCTGCCGCTGTTGACCGGGCTGACTGACATTTGGTTTCCCGTCTAGGGAAGATGGCCAGACTATGATTCCAAATCAATTGCAGACAGAGTAGGAAGCATACGACTGTATGCTTATCGGTATTTGGAGTTGAGGGGTGAACTGGGTACCCAGTATTTCCGGACCGACCCGAAAGGCACATGAACCTATCAGCCAGTCATCGACTCTCAGATTTTGCGGTATACCGAGACAGTGCCTTGCTCCAACAGAGTACCCACTTTCGGATTTACAAGATAGGAAAGAGAAGACCTCTTGAACAGGAGCTCAATAAGTGATAGGGATAGCATGACAAAATTGAAAGTTTCCAGACGGTGTCACACGATTTTTTGGGTGGATCACGTTTCAAATCTGAGAGGAATTTCTCCATAGCCAGGAAGATAATTCTTACCTGGATTAGTTAGGCTAAGCAATTCAAACACTACCTGCTGGGCAGGAATGTTTATTGTCAGAATAGGTCATCAGTCGTTGAAATGGCTTCAGAATTTCAAATTACCCGAGGTGGCTCGGCAACAATAATAGCTGCAGGAATTTGAGTTTGAACGTCACCGTCGACCAGGAAGAAACTATGCTAATGCTGATCCGTTATACCGACGGCACCGTCAACAGGATAATTGTCCAACTTGACACGTGGCCATGATTATGTTGCTGTGCGAAATCAAAATGGGCAGAGATCTGACAAAACGTTCCGGAGACTAGGTTGATCCATGGAACAGTGAAGCGGGAGGATTAGAATCCTATAAAAGAGGATATGGCCGGCCTCATTTGGGAAAGTCATTGTTTTTGGTCTGCATGGTCGCGATTGACACTGTTTTACCAATATGGAGAAAACTGTAGCCTACGAGTTGTCGTGCCGCAATAGAAAGTACAACAGGTACTAGAACACCAACGCTGAGTCGTCCAAACCAACACAAAATGGATTGTGCTGTGTTCCAACCACACTGGTGGTCTCATTAGTGGCGAGATGGGGTTAACTTGTGTAGTAGGTGCCCGAATGCATTCGCACCAAACTCTCAGGAGTTTATGATAAGGCTTCTATCCAGTCGATGATAGTGGGATATTCAAACAAGCTGGTCGGAGTGGATATCGTAGGACCATTGCCGAAGACTCCCCGACAAAGTTACTGCATCTTAATTATCGCAGACTACTTCACTAAATGGTGCAAAGCCGTGGGGTTACCACCGACCGGTGCTACTGTGGTAGCACAAGCAGTGTTTGACCATTGGATAGCTCTTTGGGGACTACCATGGAACACCTGCACTCTGACAGTGGATTCTTGTTTTGACAATAACGTCATGGCATAACTGCTTCAAGTGTGTGAAATCAAGAAGTCGAGAACGACCCTACCACTCGCAAAGAAGTTGATAAACGAGAAGGACTAATCACTCTCCGAAGAACCTTTTAAAGGTCTTCGTTAGTGAAACAAAAACTAGAGACTGTGATGTGAAGATAGGCAAGCGCTTGTTTATATTTTGAACCACTGTTTGTACGTTTTTTCACCACATTCCGCATGCCATGCCTACTAGTCGCGAGCTCCAGCTACCAATATACTTAGCTGTCCCGTCCATCGCTCCGGACCTTTTATCAGTTGATTTCGAGTCACAGACGAAGTTTCGTACAAAACGAGGCCACGAGTTAGCGCAGAGGCACCGGTCTAGTGCATATCGTCACCCGAAGGAATATTATGGCAAAGGGGTGGCGGGCGCCCCTATGCAACCTAGTTAGCAAGTCTACTTACATAGGCCAATGCTTCCGAAAGGAAGATCGGAAAAGCTGCATAGAACGTGAAGTGGACCGTTTACGGTGTTAGAGTTGCTGTCAGACTCCGTCTGTCGCGTCTTCCCGACGAATTCAGGTAGCGCACAGCCAGAGACAGCTCACATTAGTCGTCTAAAACCGGCAACTACGGTCATTCCTTGGGAGGAATCCACCATGTAGGGTGGAAATTACGACAGGGGATGACTGTCTCGAAAGACACCTAACCAAAGAAGGAGAGTAGTGCAGAATCAATAATTATTCTCCAGCCAATCCTTTTGCAATGCGACTGTGATTTTTATTCATTGTTCCGTTTTCCCTTAAGACTTATATCGTGTCGATGAAATACGGTTGAACTACCAGGAATCCATTGTAGATGACCATAAGAGAGGACTGTGAAAACACCACGGGAAGATAGTTGTGTTCGGCGTTCCCTTTGACTAGCGGTACCACAATTCTGTCATCATTATTTCGTTAAATCTTGTCGGATATTTGGTCCGATTATGGTCTTTGTTTACCGCTACAATCGATCGAAATTATTGTTCTTTAAAAACCCTATTGTTTCTCAGCTAGACTGGGATCACGCATTAACGCACCTCCAAGGTCTTCTTATACATCTAAAAGAGGCACTCGTGCTGTCTGGCAGGCAGCACTTAAATGCACCCTTCCAGCCAAGATGCCCGTGCCGGCATGGTTGAGTACCAACATCCGCTCTCTGTTTAAGAAAATGTCGGATCTGTCCCTCGCACTTCCATAACCGACTCATGTTCGCAGTGTGTCACCTCCATACAAGAATCGTGGCTGAACCCGGATATCGCTGATTCACTCGTGCCAATAGACAGATACAGACTCCATCGACAGGATAGAGTTTCAGACAAGAAGACTGGAGGCGGTGCTGCAACATAGAGAAACTTCTACTCCGGCAAGTCCGAAGTTATTTATACGTACCCTCTAAACGGAATTGAGCGTCTTGTGACATAGTGTCATCCTAGATTTTCTCGCCATGCGAACACTATTATAGCGAATTAACACATTGCCCCTTTTGGTACGCAACAGTATATTGCATCTTTTTTCTACCCTTTTCTAGCACTTATTGGTTCTCTTCTTGAAGATAATCTGCATACTATTGTAGGTGATTTCAGCCAAGCATCTCTACCCTACCACTGACTATGTTTGATTTGACTGATCTCTGTGTTTCTCCCAACAGAGGCGGTTCCAATTTAGATAGAGTTAATACCAACCACCCTGATTTTTTTTATACTGAAACTGCGTGCTCCAATTTCAAGTAGCGATTAGTGTCTGCTGCTTATAAGGCCCAACATAAACTCTCGATCAGCCTTCCATTCCTTCAGGCAAACAAATCATATCCGAGTTCGCCTCCGTCGCTTTTCACACAACAACCTTATTCTTCTTCGAAAATCCCTTTCAAATGCATCTGCCTGTTTCTCTTTTGAACCCCTGCTAAATGAAAATGTCACACTTTTCACAGAGACGGCCAACGCAATCATTGAGAACCGCTGCCCTCAGAAACACTATTCGCCTCAAATAACTATATCTCTACCCAGAAACTGAAATCTCTAAGAAGACGCGAGAAACACTTCTACGCATCCCGCATTAAATCAAGTGTGCGGTATATTTCCAATCTAATAAAAGCGGAAATCCGACGCATTGACACGACATTCGCCAAATAACTCTTGAGTGATAACAATAATCGATTCCTATGGCAAGGCATTCGACTCTTGTGTGGGAAGAAGAAGCAAAAGAAAACTTCTGCGGATATCGACAGTATCAATCATGCTTTCATCTATCCTTCCACTTATACCCTAGTCATATTTCGTCACGGCGATAATACGACAACTACACGAATTTCCAGGGAAGAGGTGCTCGACGTTCTGCGCACCACTAAAATTACCACAGGGGTTGGTCCTGACAGTCTGTCCTCAGCTCTTTGAAGGCATGATACTGTGGCTCTAACGAGTGCATTCACTTCTCTGATTAACTCATCATCAAGCTCGTCCCTATCCCTGACTGCTGGAGACCCGTCACTATTATTCCCATACCTAAATCCAGTAGTTCTACTGCTTGGGCAAAACATTTTCGCCCCACTGTCTTAACATCTGCTGGTTTTAAACTGACAAAGCGTGCTATACTTAAGCGTCTGCGTTCTTCTATGTATCCTCCTGACGACCGTTTTCAGGTTGTTTCTAAATCTAACCGATCCACTTTGGACGGTGTAGCCTCCATTATCCATTGCATTTGTAAGTCCTTAGACGCATCAGTGAAATCTTTGGGTTGCGCCTTTTTAGACTATTCGTCGGCATTCGATTCGGCCCCACGGTCTCTTCTAGTTCATAAACTGGACACATTTGGTTATCCTACGTCTTTGTGTGCATGGCTGTCTGTAAAATTCCAAAACCGTTGATTAACGACTCATGAGTGTTTCACGGTGCCATTCTTTCACCGTTTCTCTTCTCTACTTACATCAGCGACTTATCAACTAGTTCACCTTATCATCTGTTTAAGTATATTGATGATGTTGCCCTCTCTTAAGTCGTTTCGAGCACTGGTGATTTTCAAAGTTTTCCAACAACCTATTTTCTATCCACGATTTTTCTGTACAAGCTAGTTTAAACTTCAACACATCTAAACTTGTCCAGACTCCTAAACTTCCCTGGGCCACTTTTCGTTATCCAACAAGTGGTCTACAACCTGATCGTGTGACAAACTAATCAATTACACATGCACACACATTCTTGGACTTGTGAACTGATGTGAATGCAAACCGACAATTTCCCTTGATCCATTTCCAACCATATTTAATGTTATGCATTGGCTAGAGTACGAATAGCTGAGAACGAGCTTGTTCGTCATGTTGTGTTATTCTCAATATCTAAATGTTTCGAATGTCTGTTCCCTCCCTCTCTCTCTCTCTCGGTCAGCCTATCCATCCGAAAAGTCTTCCATCAGCCCAAAAACGCTTACCAGGATTAATTCTGTGAAATATCTAGAAGTTACTATTGATAAAAATTTGAAGTGAACTACTCACATTTCTACCTGTGTAAAGAATCCTCGACGGTTGTCATTCCAAATCAGGAAGCTTCGGTACTAAAGACTGAAACAAAGCATCATCTCCCGATTCGTATACCAATGTTTTTCCAATCTTTCTTCACTGTTCTCCAGTTATATATCTAGATTTACAAAATTCTTTCTGATCCCACACATCCTCTGATGAACAATCTTTCAAAAGGCCGGTCCCATGTTTCGTTCCATACCCTCTAGGATCAACATCCATAGGAACTCCACTGTCCCATATTTAGCACGCATCTTGAAAAACCGTGTTTCCGCCGACTTCCTGAGCAATTTGTCATAATGTGCTCTGATTATTTTTCACATTTTTACAAGGTGATTAATGTAAATGTTTTCCAGTTTTGTTTTTTACCCTCACGTCTACTGACTGAAATATGGCGTTAATTGTGTACGCCAAAGTCTATACAATATAATACAAGGCAATACAATACAATACAATACCCTCCCTAGAACTGTTGATTGCGGTTGTATCTTGATCTTCTGTCGAATAAACTTTGCACTGTGGCGTTTGTCATCTTGCTTGAACGTGTGAGCCTAGTCGGTGCATTGATGACTGACAGACTAGTACTTGTTTATCAAGTACTCATGTCGAGTCTGCTTCGGACCCATTTCAGACCGCTTGCAGACCCATTCGGAATCTATATCCCAGTTCGTCCGTTACAACTGTACTGCAGCTTAGACCTTTTTGTCAAAGTCCTAAAATATGGTATCTGGGTCAATTCAACGTTTCGGATTGGTAGATCGGATATTAACAAGTTGTCTGAGGAACTGTAGAATCTGGTGGAGAGTTGGTGAATTCGGGTGAAGTACGTGAAATGAACTCCAAACGGCGTTTGTTTTTTTCCTTTTTCTCTCTTTCGTTGTCGTTTTCTCTAGCCAGGAGATTGATATCACCTGATCTGTACGCAGACTTGTGATATATATAAATACCTACATGCATACACACATGCAAACATTCATACACCCACACATACATACAAGTCCATACATAAATACATGCATACATGCATATGAATCTATGACCTATCTTTGTTAGAAGGAAGTGCTTTATGATTTTAGTCCTACAGTCATGTTTGTGAGTAAAACTAAACAAATGACCTGCAATCACAGCCATCTGCAGCTGTAAAAACAAGTTCTACGGAGTCTTCGTTTAGTGTTCTGGAGATTCTAACAAAGTAACGCTGTCAACAAGACCAGTGTTCAAGGAAATAGTGCGATGGCATTTGGTGGAAACGGACTGGTTGAAACTGTGTGGAGCATTGTGCAACGATTCATCAGTCGCAAGCGCATCCTTGTTTAACAAAATGAGCCCCGTTCGCTCCTCAGTCAAATTAAGTGGATAAATGGATCATCGGTTAGGATAAACCCAACAGACGGCTGAATATGTACATGCGGCGAGTACACATACGCAAACAGCATTCTGCAGTCTACTGTTTGCATTTCAAATGACCGGAACTGTGGTATATGTTCTGGGTCTGCCCGAGACGGATTCATGCCGTGTTCGTCGACAAATCTCCGATTTCGCTCGTGCTTGTTTACGTTACATAACCTATGGCTGCGCTATAAGCGGCTTTTCGGTGTTCACTCGCAATCGTTTTATGCGTTTTAAATAACAAAGTGCACTTTTGCATTGCAGACAAATCCGAGAAGTAAGCTCCCTAGAAAGGATGAATCGAGGGAACCTTATGTGGTCCCAGAATGCTGTTAGCCTTAGAGAACTCCAAGCGGAGCTTTGTTTTATTTAACAAAACTTCAGCAAACTTTGAACCCTTTCAAATGATTCACTCGGTGCTACATAATCAGCGTACTTTTCTGTCCCTTTCCTTAGCGGACGCAGCGATTCACAGGGACGAATGGAACTGTGATGCGCTTTCTAAGGTCATCTAACATAACTGGCACAATTGTTCCACTTACGTGATGTAAGTGATTCAATCCATCTGGTTAAATCGAACAATAGATCACAATTTATAGTAGATATTTTGCGTATGAAAGTACTTGATGCCTTATTTTTGGTCAGGAATGAACAAGTAGCTAAGCATTTTGACTCAATCTTTCGTTCTGTTGCGACGGATGTGCACGACTCCTGATTCTTAATGGGCATGGAATAGCTGTGGGGTGCTTCCATGATTTTTTGTTGTGTATCAAATGTGAACGCTGCATGATGACGAATTCTTGTTGTGTTCTTTAAAATTAGCCTGTATGGACTCTTGTGAACCTTACGGCTGGGAGATAGAACAACCAGTCACTTAGTGAACATGCGATTACCTGTCTACACATTCGACGAATGTAACTAGTGGACACAAATCGATGGAACAAATGAGTGCAGTTTACATGAATTATTTTTTTTAAATGCCTGTTATCCTCGAAAAGTAGGATTTATGTGTTCGTATGTAATCCTGTCTGTCTGTATGTGTACATGCGTGTAATCTTAGTTAACTGTCTCCTCAAGAACATAAATGACACCAAAATACATCCCACCCTGTTACGGTGATGGATTCCTGTGAATTACAAAACGTGGTGATGGAGCCCAGTTTCCTCGATAACATGCTCCGATTAGGTTCTTGAAAACTGTTTTCACAGCTTGTTGCTAAGACTGATCAGTACGAGTTTTCGTTTGCTTAACAAGCATTTGAATGGACAAACATGAACATGTAGAACGGCAAGCACCATTTTTCACTGACTGTGCTAGCTGCTGTGACATCGTGTGCGTGCATTCGCGGTGACTGCCGCATACGTGCTGCGCCGTCTGAAGAAATGACTGAAAGCAATGTTAAAAAATTTAAGTTATATGTTTTGTCAGCCAACTGACCGTATTGCGGCGAAATTACACGTTGAAAATTATCAAGTTTATGCTATAATTCTTGCAGATCTATTGTCATTTTTTAGGGTTGACAGTGCCATTAGTATCCATCGATTACTGGCACGTGATCGAGTGCGGTTTGGATATAATTCTGCACACTAAATTCACGAAATAGTTTCACCATGTACTTTCTAATTTCAACCTTGTGATAAAACAGCTTGAGAGATGAATTGCTGATTGATTTCTGAGACGTTAATTGTTGCCACTCATCAAAACGTAGCTTCCACCGCCATTGATAGGACATTTATATGTACTTCCATACGTTCGAGTGCAATGAACGCGCTTGCAGGTCTTGTCGAACCTCATTCAACAAGCGTCGTATGATTTTATACAAACCCTATCTCCATCCAAGTGTAGTTTTACCTGATTTAGGTCAGAATAAGGAAGGAATATCTCCGTTACTACAATGACAAAATTCCTCATATCCTGAGTGGATTCTCTTTCAATCTGTTGGCTAGGATTTTCTACTTTTATTCATGTGGCGGAAACAATTCTGAGGGGAACAACTGTGTCGGGGAATTTCCTTCTAGAAATGTCCATTTTCTAACTGACCTTTGAGTCACCGTATGGTATTTATTCATCAACAAACATATCGTGTTCTTAGACTGCGGGGGATAGTGACGGAACTTCCTTGTTGAAAAGTGGCTCATGTGAAGCCAAAACAGAATTGCTAGGGAAATAGAATAAGCGTGTTGTTGTGCATTTTTCGAAAATTAAGAAAATGTTAATCTTCTTGAGCTGTTTATTGTTTAAACGGACGATTTTGGGTATAAATACATGTTACACCGGAAACCAAGTCAGTTGCGCTCTCATGGCTGCCATGGCTGTTCGTGCGGACGCGACTGCTGTCTGTATAGATGATTCCAATATGTTTCCCCGTTATGTTCGTTCGTTTTATGCGAGTTTTTCAGAGTTTCTATGTGATTTTCGGGTTTTCCAGCGTAAAACGCTTAGGTCCTTCTATAAATATCACAGTGTTAGCTCCGAAAATTGGCCCAGAGAGCATCCATGATCTCTTCCCTCATCGTTTCCATAATATCGCCTTCGTCATGTTGCGTGCAGTAAGTAGGCAATACCAGGTGGTTGGATGTTGTCTCCAACACGACCATTCCTTCCATCGGTCTCATGACCATTATTACGCGCGCAATCGTAGGCTAACCGCAGAGCAGGAGGCACGCGTGATGATCGTCATGTAAATTTTTGGTAATGCGAGAGACGTATTCCGATACTCCCAGGAGAAGTTCAACCGGCTGGTTACTGTTAGGGACATGAATAGTCTTAGGCGTAGGTTCCGGTTAATGGATGACCGGAACGATGTCGTTCGCGTAAAAGACTTATTGCGCGGACAAGACAGTCAGGTTACTCAAACGGGAGGATGTAGTTAGGTTTGCCTTTTCCGTGACGGATAGTGTTCGGCATTTAGCTGATCACGCA